>ML787847.1:238165-284173 GCA_009831015.1 Picea engelmannii | reverse complement strand
TGGACAACACTTGTCTCAAGGGGAGGGGCATGTTAAGCTCTAATATTGGCTCATTACCCCTTAATTGGGGCATATTACATTAGTAATGTTATTTTATTTATGTCGGCTTTATTCCATTAGTTGTAATTATACCTCCTAGTCTCTTATATATACCAAGGAGACATTTTCATTTGGAAACATCTTGGGATTGTACATTTATGTGGGCATAAGGAGGTTTCCCCCTCGAAGAGGCTTATTATCTGAATTTCTCTCTTTTTCAAGGCGTTGAGTACTTATTCTGAGGTTTTTCTATGCTATATTGATATTTGGTTCTTAACAATCTTTGTGAAAATGAATTTTATGATGTGATTTGTGCATGTTTGATGAACCAAATGGAGGTCATTTTGTTTCCAAAAGGATCATTGTCAAAGTTCTTCATGATGGGTATTATTGACCAATTTTTTACAAGGATGCTAGGAAATATATCAATGGATATGATGGATTCCAACAAAAGGGTGGACTTACTCAAACTAATGAAATGTCACTATAACTACAAGTTGCATATTTTAACCTTGTACAATATTTGACTGCAAATAGATTTTCAATAAAAGAACAGAAAAGATACAATGGAAAATACACATTACACAAATATTTTTCCCCTAGAAACCCAAACTGGGAAAACCAGCATATTCTATATTCATTCATAGTGATACATGGTTTACAATACAATATACATATAGGAGCCAGCGGCATCCAAAACCCTAACCCAATGACCTGGATAAGTCAAAAACCCTAATTCCTTAACCAGAAATAGAAAACCATCAACAAAAACCATGTGCCGAAAAATCACCCAACAATGGACATGAAAATTGAGGTGACACGAAAAATGAGGTAAAAATGCGACATGTTTCTCGAGGAAAAAAAATTTCTCGACAACATTTCCCCCAAACCCCCCTACATGCCTGGTGCATCGTAACAGAAACTATATCTAGTCGTGCAAAGAATATAACACATACCCAACACAAGTGTCCTTAGAACCATTTAACATATGGGGATTGGACTTTGTTGAACGAATTGACCCTCCTTCCAACCAAAAACATTATATTTTGGTTTGTACTAATTATACTTCAAAGTGGGTGGAGGCTAAGGTGTTTTTAAATGCTAAGGAAGAAAAGGTAGATGAATTTTGTGTGTGGATATTTTCACTAGATTTAATGTTCCATGGGGGATACTAACAAATCAAGGACCACAACTTACTTCACTTAATCAATATCAAGTTCATCATAGGAAGTCCACTCCATACCATCCATAAGGAAATGGACAAGTTGAAGTTACAAACAAAGATTTTAAGAATATATTGACCAAAATAGTTTGTATTCATAAGAAGGATTGGGTCAATATACTTGTTTAAGTACTATGGGCCTATAACAAAACTTGGAATACCACCACTAGTTTCACTCCTTATGAGTTGGTGCATATAAAAATTGTATTGATACCTATAAAATTTGAGAGTAAGACTCCATACAACATTAAACCAGGACTTGAGTTTTTTTAGCACAAAATCTCAATGCCTTGGATGAGATTCAATAGAAAATGTTTTCTCATATAGAAGTTGTTCAACACCAACAACTTCATTGGCATGATCACTTCATTGAGAAAAAATAATTCCAATTTGGTGATTATGCATTGCTTTATGATTTGAGGTTTAAATATTTCAAGGTAAACCCCAAACTAGATGGATTAGTCCTTATGAGATTGACACACTCTTCATCAATGAATCTTATCAACTCTTCACCGTTGTTGAAGAAAGGACTCCACTCCTAGTCAACGACCACAAGTTGAGGCTTTACAATAAATCGTTGACCAAGGAGGAATTTGTGTTTGCATTACAAGACTAAGCACTAAATTTAAGCGTGATTGAGGGAATCGCTTCCTTGAATATAGAGTAGCACTTATTTTTCATCATCTCACTTAAAAAAAATTAAAAGGAAAAAAATTATTAAATCTTATGATGAAAACCCTTTTGGGCATCATAAGACAAAGGAGTTCTTGAAAACTAGGTTATCAATGAATTCTCCTTTGCGGACTATAAACTGATGTGGTGAAAACCCCCATGGGGTTGACAAAGAAAAATGGACAGCTTTAAAACTAGATTGTTGGTGAGTTCTCTATACAAATTTATAATTAAAAAACAACCAAAATCATGAAAAGAAGGACCAAAAATAAAGAAAAGGGAGAAGAGAAAAGAGTAAACAACAACAATTCCTCTAGTGAATAGTGTGTCGTTCACCATTTAGAATCACTCTAGCTTTCAACTCCTTTGTTGCATAATTTAATGTTGTTTCTCATACATCTCTCCTATCATTCTGCTATAGACAATGGTGCATACTTGTTGTTGTCGGTATATCTACATTACCATTATATTATAGATAGTTGCATGTATCTTTTATGGTTTCCACACAGTTCCAACACTGCTACTGATTTTTTCTAATGACTTAAGAGTTGCACGTGTTGTTTCCACTTATCTTGTCAACTATAGGTAAGTTTGGAATATTCATTCACATTTTCTTTGCAATGCTAATAAATTATCTTTGCATGTTTAATTTTTAACATATTGTGATAGCTATCTTTATTTACTTTTCCCACTTGATATCATCATATTGCTTCCCACCCTTTCCTTAACCTATGATTTTCTTATTCCATTTCCTCTAATCATCTAACCCTTAATTTGGGGGGAAGGGGGGGTCATTACCATTTTCTTTGCAAATCTAATGAGTTCTCTTACAATTTACAATTCCATCTTAGTCATCAACAACACATCAATTTAGGTCAACTATTGAATCAAATAAATAACCACTAAATTACTGAAGTGAAGGTAGTCAATTGGATTTAGTGCCTGATGTGTTGGATAAAAAAAATATTGTTTCCTAATTGTGGGGGGGGGGGGATTTTTGTGGCATCATAATTAATGTTAATGATTCATGGGAAATTATGGAAATAAATTAATTGATCGCTCAAATTGGATTTTCTATATTTTCACTCATTCCAATATCCGAGGTAGAATTGGAATGAAGTTTCACATGTGCATGGGGTAATTGCAAGATTTAAACTATATAATTTGATGCTATAGGTTTGCACAATCCATATTCAGTGATAAAAAGTCATTTGTGCAATTTTCAACAGTGGAGCAGAGGACAACTTCTAAGAAGTTGTAGTGTTTTAGCTACATAACTAAAGTTTGCAAGAAGTATGGGAGGTGTTTTAAACAAACAAGAGCTTGCAGACACAAACTCAGTTGCAACAACCCTGCAATGCTATGGATTTTTGAGAAGGTTGATTGCATTTGTTTTTTCAAACTCTAAATTATAATGAATCCATCTCCCTATAAATGTTCATTTACATTTTCTTTGCAATGCTGATAAATTATATTTTCATGTTTAATATTTAGTATGCTATGATGGTTATCTATATTTCTTTGTCCCACCTGATATCATCATACTACTTCCCACCCTTTCCTACAATAATTTATCCCTTCATTTGGGGGGAAGGGAGGGGGGGTCACTATATTCTGCACAAATATAATGAGTTCTCTTGCAATATACAATTCCATCTTATTCATCAACAACATGTCAATTTATGTCAACTAAACAAATGAATAACCACTAAATTACTGAAGTGAAGGTAGTTGATTGGATTTAGTGCATGATGTGTTTGATAATAGACTTAATGTTGCATAATTGTGGGGGGGAAGGGAGGTGCTTGTGGCATCATAATTAATTATAATGATTCATGAGCAATTATGGAAATAAATTAATTGATCACTCAAGTTGGATTTGCTAGCTTTGCACTCACTCTGATATCCGAGGTATAATTGGAATGAAATTTCACATGTGCATGTGGAGATTGCAAGATTTAAACTACATAATTGGACGTTAGAGGTTCGTGCAATCTACATTTAGTGCTAAAGAATCATTTATGCAAGTTTCAGCACTGGAGAAGAGGAGAATTTCTAAGACGTTGTAGTGTTTTATCTACATAACTAAAGTTTCCAAGAAGTATGGGAGGTGTTTTAAACAAACAAGAGCTTGCAGACACAAACTCATCTACAACAACCCTGTGATTCTATGGATTTTTTAGAAGGTTGATTGGATGCTATTTTTTGTCAAACTCCAAAGGTACAGTGACTCCATCTCCCTGGAATTTTCTCAACAATTATGGGTTAATGTTTGCACAATAAAAGGGATTGAAATATTGAGGTCACTAAATAATTCATCCCCTAGGTGATCATTATGTCACCCCTAAGTGAGTGATGGTTTAAGATAATGTATGAAACTCATGAAGCTAAGAATATTTTCTTGGTGTTGGAGAGCTTATAGAAGACACTATGAAATGGGAGAAGAGAGAAACATTATCGCACCATGGGACAAATTTGTGGTACGCATTATACGTTAAGTGATACACAACCTTGTGCTTTCCTATCACTTCAAATTTCTAGGGCATTACTATCAACAAATAATTACCATACCATTCTTTATTGTATAGTCACTACAAAGGATGTTTGTAGAAGTATATAATGGAAGATATGGTGCCCTTGCATACATTGGATTAATTAAATTATTATCTTTAGATGCACTACAAAGGAAACTACAAGACATGGTTTGGGACCAGTTTGTTAGTGCTTAAGCCATGTGATTTAGGGGTGTTCAATTTCAAGAGCCTGCAAGAATTATTGAAGAAGCTACAAAATTTGGAACCATTGTTATAGAAGTTGCAGACCCTAGTATTTATACATAGAGAATAAGTGAACATAGGGAGACCTAGCTTGTTGAGGAACCTAAAACCAAAGTTCCTAAATTTGTTGAAGAAGGTTCTTTAAAACAAGCTACATAGTTTATCATTGATATTGAGGAATCCCCACAGTGTGAGGAATATGTTATTCCACCAAGGTTCATTGTTGCTACCATTGACGAAGTGGATGATACATGAACCTTCATTGTGGAGTGGAAACCACATGTTAGGATGCAATAACTAGGATATAAAAGGTTGAAGAGAAACATTGCAACATCCCACACCAACCAACAAGTTTGAATAAATAATGAAGCAACTCTACATTATTCAACACGAGGCTACCAAGTGGAAAACGGTTATAGAGGCATGAGGCCAAGGATTAATCTGCATCAAGGAATATCAACAAGTAGTTTCTTCTTTGAAAAAAATATTTTATCTTACTTCTATAGAGTATTCCCATAGTTTACAACAATTAATGAATGAAAATGTTGCGATAAAATGGAGATGGTTAAACAAATGGAATAAATTGGAGAAAAGGATATGAAATAATCATATTTATGGATCTTTGTAAAAATGTTGTGGAATACATAGTTGAAATGCTAGTGAATGAACCCCTGGTCAGAGTTTACGCATTATATTTAAGGGAATAATGGTTTAAATTTTTAATTGGAAGACTTGCTTCTTATCTTCCCTTGAAAGTACACAATCCATAGGAGTTTTGTGAGATTTACTTTTCCAGTACTCCAAAGACGCAAAATTTACTATGTGAATTGTATTTACATAATTATGTACTTCCACAACTGTTGAGATGGACTCCTAACCCTTATATTGGGGATGTGCAACATAGATATTTTATCTCATGGCTAGATAATGAACAAAACATATTTGCATAAATGAGAAAATATAAAATTGATGTGATGAAGACTGAGTTAGTGACGCAGCCCTCCTCAACCCGCAGATTGGAATGTCACGTACACAGGATCTTTCCTCTTACACTGGCCCGAAGAGCTCTCGAAAATGGCTCCTCTATTTCCCTTTTGGGAAATCTGCACCCAACATTAACTTCGAGAAATTCCCCCCTTATACTTCAAGAGATCGGGCTTCGCACTTTCGTGAATCCGGTGGTCAAGTGCCTTGTCTCTCAATCTCCGAAATCCGAAAACAATCAACACTTGACCCTTTTCCTCTCTATTTCTCCTTTCTCCCTATCACGATTTTGGGGGTTGCGATGTTAAGCAACTCGTCCCCTCGACTCCCGAAACCCAATTTACCGAAACTCCAATGCGCTCGCAAGCTTTGACATTTCAACGCCCTTCACTCCATCGGGACTTCGGACTTTGCGATTTCGCGAATCCTGGTGGAAAGGTTTCGGGACTTCACCCCACGAAACCCCGAAATGGTCAACGAAATTTACCCCCTTGTTGAGAGTGTGCCACCTGTCCACCCAGCTGATTCTGTGGCCCACAAAATCCTTTCGTCCCTTCGAGACTTCGTATTTCATGATTTTGCGAGTCCCATTGCAAAGATTACGGGACTTCAATCTACGAAACCCCGAAATAGAAATCCACTTGTAAATCCAACGGCCCCTGTTGGCTTAAATCTACGGTTCTGCCTCTCCTGAGCTTAAACCTTTGGGAATTCTCGTCGTAACTCCCCTGCTCCTCCATGAGATCTGAAAGCTCACGGGACTTCACGAATTCTCCATGGAGAATTTCGATCGTCTGTCTCTTTCCTTCACAAGGACTTCTACAACTTTTTACCAAGTGGTTTTCCCACTGTACTCCACTGCCTGCGACGCAAACTTGCAACACCTTCTCACCGTCCACTACACAAACTTCTTGTGCTTCCTTCAACAGTTTCGAAGGTTTTATCCTTCCTGAGCTTTCTCCAACTCTGAGTCTTGAAGAAGACTCCTGCACGAACTCCTTGCGAAAAATTCCTTAATTACTCCAAGGAATTTAAAATCCTTCAACTCTGCACACTCCCTGCAGCAGTAGTTCTTCAACAATTTCTCAGGTTCGCGTTATAAAACTTTACTCGGCCTATGCACTCCTTGCACGGCTCCTGTGCCTGACTACACTTCTGAGAGAATGAGAACAAAATCTATCTTATCTGAGATTTCGGAGACAAACCTTTGAACCCTTTGTCAACGCACTCCTTGCAGACAATTCAACTACACTCCTTGCAAGAACTCTTGCTCAGATAGAGAAATAATTGAAACTCATTTCCCTTACTCTCTCTCTCAGATTTCAAACATTCAAAAAGAAATCATTCATACATAGCATAAAAGCAATTTCATGACAGAAAGAGTAAAACCATGAACATACCATTTAGCATACAAATACAACCCCATGAATCTGAATTAAGACTTCTTCTATTAACTCAAATCTCTGTACATGGGTGTTTTTCAAACACAGTTTCTCTATTCCAGCTCTGTATGCTCTTCTCTCTTGGTAATGTTCTTTTCTACTAAGCTCTCAATTGGCATAATCTCTTTTACAATACACAATGAGGGTGTCTATATCTGTTTTCCCTCTTTCCTAAAATTGTCTAATCTACACATTAAATTCTATCTACTTGCATTAACTATCATAAAGGCCTTCTACCTACTAAGGACGAGAGGGGATCGCTCAAGGTCCTTTTACATTTTACAAGTGTGCCTCCACTTGATGGTTTCATTAATATTTCAAGATATTTTCAAAATTTGTGCTGGGCGTTTTTCCAGCTGTCTTTTGTCTCCGCGTTGGCTCGCTTGAGATGCTCCTGCATCATACTCCCTTGGTTGAAAATTTTCATGGGCTCCTGTCCATGAGCTCATGGATGGTATGTCCATGCCTCTAGATCTCTGCTTCGTTCTCCCAGCTGGCATCTTCAACTGGATGGCCCTTCCACTTGACCAAATATTCAAAATATTGCTTTCGCCTGGTCTTCTTGCTCACTCTTTTGTCCAGTATGCGCTCCATCTGCGGCTTTTCTGCAACTGGCATCTATTTTGTCCACTGGACCTCTAGATGTTTATTTTCTGTCCTTGTTTCCTCAGCTTTATATGGGTACAAATCTGAGATATTGAATATCGGAGAAATTTCGATCCCATCGGGTAATTCAATCTCGTAAGCATTCGCCCCAAATTTCTTCAAGACCTTACATGGTCCGATTTTCTTCATCTTCAATTTATTATATGTTCCTCTTAGGAACCTTTCCCTTCTCAAATGTGCTAGAATCAAATCACCAACCTCAAATTGAAGTTGTCTCCTATGTTGATCTGCTCTCCGCTTCTATTCCTGGCTCGAATTCTACAATCGTTCCTTCACCTGGCTGTGAAGTTCCTTCATCGCTTCTGCGAAATCTTCTGCACTAGCGCTACTAATTGCAATTTGTTTTGAATATCTCAGCTCAGAAATTCCTCTCGGCTGCATGCCATAGACAATTTGAAATGGACTTTTCCCTGTTCTTCTGTTAACTGAGTCGTTATAAGCAAATTCCACCTGTAGTAATATGTTGTCCCACTGGTTGTGGTGTTCTGTCACCAGGATTCTCAGCAAGTCTCCCAGACTTTTGTTTACCACTTCTGTCTGTCCATCCGTCTGAGGATGATAAGCCGAACTGAACGATAAGTTAGTTCCCATCTTCTTCCATAAGGTCCTCCAAAAGTGTCCTACGAACTTAGTGTCTCGATCCGAAACTATGCTCCTTGGTAAGCTGTGAATTCGAATGACTTATTTGAAAAACAGATTCGCAATGTGAGTTGCATCATTGGTCTTCTGACATGCAATGAAGTGTGCCATCTTGGAAAATCTATCCACCACCACAAATATTGAGTCAAACCCTCTTTGTTTTCTTGGCAACCCCAATATGAAATCCATGCTGACTACATCCCACGACTTCTCAGGTATGGGTAACGGTTGATAAAACCCTGCATTCTATCTCCTGCCCTTCGAATGCTAGAAAATTTTGCATCTGTCCATGAATCTCTTGACGTTTGCTCGCATTCCTGGCCAAAAATATGACTCATTCAACTTTGCGAACGTCTTGTCATGACCGAAATGCCCAGCCAATCCTCCACTGTGTTTCTCCTTCAGCAAATTCTCCCTCATGGAGCATTTCAGAATAAAAAGATGATTACCTTTAAACAGTAATCCTTCCTAGATCATGTATTGTGTCCATTTGCTTCTATCTCTGAGAATTGGATTCTCAGTTGCTTCATACGCCTCCTTAAAATCTGGATCATCCCTGTACATGTTCCTGAGATCATCAAAACCCAGTGTTTTGACTCTAAACTTCTGCAATAGCAAACACTTCCTGCTCAAAGCATCAACAACTTTGTTAGCAGTACCAGAAATATGTTTAATCACAAAAGTGAAATTTTGCATATATTCTACCCATTTTACATGTCTTTGATTCAACTTTTCTTGTTGAGTCACAAATTGCAGTGCATGATTGTCACTGTATAAGACAAACTCCTTCGGAATCAAGTAATGTCTCCATTTCTTCAATGCCTGTATAATAGCATAAAACTCCTTATCATAAGTGGAGTATTGCACTTTCGCTTCATTCAGCTTCTCGCTGAAGTATGTTATCAGCCTGTCTTCTTGACTTAAGACTACCCCTATTGCAAATCCACTTGCATCGCATTTCACTTGAAATGTCTTTTGGAAATCTGGCAACACCAAAATTGGTTGTTCTGTGATCTTCCTCTTCAACAAATTGAAGCTTTTCTCAGCCTCTTCTGTCCAGTGAAAAGATTTGTGTCTCTTCTTCACTGTATCCATCATTGGTGCACTAATTCCACTGAAATTTCTAATGAACTTTTGTTAGAAACTAGCCAATCCGTGAAAACTTCTCACCTCAAATATACTCTTCGGTGATGGCCAATTCTTGATTACCTCCACTTTACCTGGATCCATCCTCAGTTTATCTGCGGAAATAACAAAACCCAAATAAATGAGCTTTGTCTTCATGAATGATGATTTTTTCATGTTTATCAACAACTTCTCCTACTGTAACTTCTGCATGACTGTAGCCAAATGTTTCAGGTGCTCTGCCACTGTTTTACTGAAAATCAGTATGTCATCTAGATACACAATGACAAATTTTCCGATGAACTCCCTTAGGACTTCGTTCATCAACCTCATGAAGTTACTTGGCACATTTGTTAAGCCAAATGGAATAACAAGCCATTCATACAACCCTTCATTGGTTTTGAATGTTGTCTTCCACTCGTCACCTTCTCTCATGTGGATTTGATGATAATCGCTTTTCAAATCAATCTTCGAAAAATACTTTTCTCCACTCAAGCAATCCATCAGATCGTCCATCCTAGGCAATTGAGATCTGTACCTGATGGTTATCTTGTTAATCTCCCTTGAGTCAGTACACATCCTCCAGCCTCCGTCTTTCTTCGGACTGAGTACTGTCAGAATAGCACACGGACTCAAGCTTTCCATGACCAAACCTTTGTCCAATAAATCCTGGACTTGTCTTTTGACCTCTTCATTCTCCTACGGCGTCAATCTGTACGCGGATTTGTTTGGTAAACTATCTCCTGGTATGAGATCAATATGATGACTCACACTTCTAATCGGTGGAAATGAACGAGGTAGTTCGTCCAATACTATGTCAGCGAACTCTTCCAATAGTTCCTGAACCTCTTATGGTAAATCATCTACCCTTGTGCTGGTCAAAACAATCTTCGGTTTTCTGACCACAATAAATTGTGGTTCCTCCTTCTTCTTGACCTTTGTAAGAAGTTCCTTCCCACTCATGAGAAGCACAGTGTTACTTACTTCAGGTTTCACCTCCTTATCCTTGATTGGAAGCAACATGTGAGTTCTCCCATTCTTCTCTAGGGTGTATGTGTTCATTCTCCCATAATGAATCACATTCATGTCATATTGCCATGGTCTACCCAGCAATAGATGACAAACATCCATGGGAATAACATCGCAGAGTATCTTATCATTATATCCTCCTATCTTAAATTCAACTAAACACTGTTTAATGACAGTTACTTTATGTCCTTTTTGTAGCCTTGAAACTCTGTATGGGCTTGGATGATCAATCGTCTCTAGCTCCAGCTTTTCTACCATCTATGTAGAAACGAGATTATCTATGCTACCACTATCCACAATGACCTTGCATACCTTGTCCTTGGTCTTGCAAGCAGTCCAGAAAATTCTGTTTCTTTGGACTGAACTCTCCACCTCTTTCTCTGGTGTCAAAAGAGATTTTTGCATCATCAGCGATATTCCGCCTTCAGCATCCTCTGCCTCAATGTCTCACCTCTGTGCTTCGGTGATGTGAGTCTCTCCACCTTCCTTATTTTTGTCTGGACACTCATAAGACTTGTGTCCATTATTTCTGCATGTGAAGCATGTTATTACTCCACCTCTTCCTCTTCCTCTACCTCTAGTACGGGGAAAAAAATTATTGTCAGCATAATCTCCTCTCTGTTCGGTATGCTGCCCTCGTTGTTCAGCATATTTCCCTCGCTGTGAGTTTCCACCTCTCTCAGTTCAAGTCTGAGGTTTCTTCCAGTCTTCCTTGGGTTTCTGATTTTTATCCTGGGCAACTGATTTGCCTTTGGGATGACTTCTGCCTCGGCCTCTTTGACCCTGTTTTCGGCTCAGCTTCTCTTCAGCTTTTAGAGCCATCTGATAAGAATCTTCCACTGTTCGGATGGTTACCATGCTCATCTCATCCTGAATGTTGTATCTCAAGCCATTCATGTACCTGGTAACTTTTTCATCATCGCTCTCCCGATGACCTGCCCTGATGTTTAGCTTGTAGAATTCTTCAGTGTATTCTTTCACTGTCATCAGCTTCTGTCTCAAGTTTTGCATCCTTCGAAACAGAGTAATCTGGTAATCTCTGGGGATGAATTTCGCCTTCATCTTCGCGATCATCCTGTCCCATCTCTTGATCTTATGTTTGCCTTTGCAGCGTTTGTCAGCTTGTAGTTCATCCCACCACAATGATGCATGTCCCTTTAATATCGTGACAGCATGTTTGACCTTCTTGTCCTCTTCGACATCTTCATAGTCAAAATATGTGTCCAGAGCTCTAATACAGTCTAGAAGCTCCTCTGCATCCAAGTTTCCCTCATAAACTAGAATGTCCATTTTCGCTCTTGCACCCATTCTTGCAATAGCCCTAATCAAGCATTCGTTTGCTACATCTTCGGCTGCAACTTCTTCCCCTTCGTGTTTAGCTTCAATTTCACTTTCAGAATCACTAAGATCCCCAGCACTGACTGTACGCCTCTGTGTTGTCTCCATGTCTTCAAGTCTGGAACGTAGGTCGCACATCTCTCTCTCCATGGCTGGATCAGGCATCTGCCTACCCCTTCTTCTCGGCATTTCCCTCTCCTCTGGTGGATCAGGTGTTTGTCTGTCCCTTCTCCCCGACGGCATGGTGAATTCTCCTTTTACCTTGCTATAGAAAGCAAAGAAACCTTTCTGTGCTCTGATACCAAACCTGACGCAGCCCTCCTCAACCCGCAGGTCAAAAGGTCACATACACAGGATCTTTCCTCTTACACTGGCTCGAAGAGCTCTCGGAAATGGCTCCTCTATTTCTCTTTCAGGAAATCTGCACCCACAATTACCTTCGAGAAATTCCCCCCTTATACTTCGGGAGATCGGACTTTGCACTTTCGTGAATCCGGTGGTCAAGTGCCTTGTCTCTCAATCTCCAAAATCCGAAAACAATCAACACTTGACCCTTTTCCTCTTTATTTCCCCTTTCTCCCTATCGCGATTTTGGGGGTTGCGATGTCAAGCAACTCGTCCCCTCGACTCCCGAAACCCGATTTACCGAAACTCTGATGCGCTCGCAAGATTGACCTTTCGATGCCCTTCACTCCGTCAGGACTTCAGACTTTGCAATTTTGTGAATCCTGGTGCAAAGGTTTCGGGACTTCACCCCACGAAACCCCGAAATGGTCAATGAAATTTACCCCCTTGTCGAGAGTGCGCCACCTGTCCACCCCGCTGATATTGTGGCCCACAAAATCCTTTCGTCCCTTCGGGACTTCGCATTTCGTGATTTCGTGAGTCCCGTTGCAAAGATTACGGGACTTCAATCTATGAAACCCTGAAATAGAAATCCACTTGTAAATCCAATGGCCCCTGTTGGCTTAAATCTGTTGGCTTAAATCTATGGTTCTGCCTCTCCTGAGCTTAAACCTTTGGGAATGCTCACCGTAACTCCCCTTCTCCTCCGTGAGATCTGACAGCTCATGGGACTTCGTGAATTCTCCACGGAGAATTCTGGTCGTCCGTCTCTTTCCTTCACAAGGACTTCTGCAACTTTTTACCAAGTGGTTTTCCCACGGTACTCCACTACCTACGACGCAAACTTGCAGCACCTTCTCACCATCCACTACACAAACTTATTGTGCTTCCTTTGGCATTTTCGAAGGTTTTATCCTTCCTGATCTTTCTCCAACTCTGAGTCTTGAAGAAGACTCTTGCACACACTCCTTGTGGAAAATTCCTTAATTACTCCAAGGAATTTAAAATCCTGCGACTCTGCGCACTCCCTGCAACAGTAGTTCTTCAACAATTTCTCAGGTTCATGCTCTGAAACTTTACTCAGCCTGCATACTCCTTGCACGGCTCCTGTGTCTGACTGCACTTCTGAGAGAATGAGAACAAAATCTATCTTATCTGAGCTTTCAGAGACAAACCTCTGAACCCTTTGTCAACGCACTCCTTGCAGACAATTCAATTGCACTCCTTGCAGGAACTCTTGCTCAGATAGAGAAACAATTGAAACTCATTTCCCTTACTCTCTCTCTCTCTCAGATTTCAAACATTCAACAAGAAATCATTCATACATATCATAAAAGAAATTTCATGACAGAAAGAGTAAAACCATGAACATACCATTTAGCATACACATACAAGAACAAATACAACCCCATGAATCTGAATTAAGACTTCTTCTATTAACTCAAATCTCTGTACATGGGTGTTTTTCAAACACAGTTTCTCTGTTCCATATCTGTATGCTCTTCTCTCTTGGTAATGTTCTTTTCTACTATGCTCTCAATTGGCATAATCTCTTTTACAATACACAATGAGGGTGTCTATATATGTTTTCCCTCATTCCTAAAACTGTCTAATCTACACATTAAATTCTATCTACTTGCATTAACTATCATAAAGGCCTTCTACCTACTAAGGATGAGAGCGGATCGCTCAAGGTCCTTTTACATTTTACAAGTGTGCCTCCACTTGATGGCTTCATTAATATTTCAAGATATTTTCAAAATTTGTGCTGGGTGTTTTTCCAGCTATCTTTTGTCTCCGCGCTGGCTCGCTTGAGATGCTCCTACATCAGTTAGGGATTAGGGGGAACACACAAGGACCAAGAAGGTTTGGATGAATCATGTTAGTTTGGTATTGGACCATATTTCATTTCCTATGCTAGAGAATATTTAATTAGAATAAACATCGCTCTACAATGAAATGATAGGAACTTATACGGATAAGATGCTACGAATTGTTCAAATGCACTAGAATGAATTACTAAAAAGGTTTCAGAGGAGAGAACCTCACTCATTACCTAGGATTTAGATAGCTATGGTCATAGTTGAATTGTATATTGAAAGTATTCATCAAATTGTACTCAATTGGTTGGGGATAAAACTTTCATTCTCACTTTTACTACATCATATTCCATACAATATAGGATCAAGCAAGGTTCACATTATTGTCGAGAGGAGATGGAAGGATATTGTTAAATTTCTAAGTTTTCATCCTAGGTAAGACTTGACTCATTTCATATATTATGATTTTAGAGAAACATGTATGGAGGAACAACAAGAAAATGAAATGAATAGTGCACACCACAAGACAAGATTGCCAAAAGACATCCACAACAATTGGTGAATGTATTACTCCATAGGAGGAGAGAAAGATAGAAGGGGAATATTAATGGTCATAATTTGTGTTGCATAGGGGATGTGCAACCCTTTAGTTGGGGGTAAGATGAGCACCATAATTGACACATATTTCTCAACTTTCCATGACCATTTATTTGTTGAAAACCTTAACTTTTCCACCTTTGATCCAAACTATCAATTTTTGTATTCATTGTAGTTTATTAGTAAATTACTTGCAATCGATATAATTTGGTAGTATTTTATGAGAAATTGTGATGAAGTATCTAAGTTGCATGTATGTTTGATGAATATGTGTTAGTGGCATGCATGTTTATGAGTTATTTATGTTATATTTTCCCTTCTATGAAGTCTTATATTTGTGGTAGAATGGCATTTCATTTATTCCATCAATAAATACAACTACACTACTTATGATAATAACTTATAAATACAATAGATAGACAAGCTACATAGTGTTCCCAAAACCACAACCCATTGCAAACTCTATTGAAATTTGATCAAATTTCATAATCCTAGCGGAAACTATTCAATCGGTGATAAGGAAAGCTTGACCCATCATCTCAACCGATCAAGAAGATCATAAATGGACCTAAGAATTCACCTCTATAACAACCCACCAATTTAGCCAATCAAGAAGGATGGTGTACCCCAGAAATTGTTTCTTCAACAACCCACCAACATGACGATTAACCATCACATGAAAGATGGTTATTCTTGGGGAAAGATTAGTTGGGGGGAGTCTTGGAATTCCCTAGCATCTGTCTTGAGGGATCCAATAACTCCCTAGTATATATGTATTCATATACAACTTGAATTTGGTTAGATTATCATTAACTAGAATAAGAGTTGTGAGTTGCATAGTAGTCTTGTAATTTTTTAGAACACTTCTATTAATGAAATAATTCCTATTGAAGAATTGAATTAAAAGATATTATGGGGTTCATCATCCCTCTTCGAGTAATGACTCACTTTAAGAGTTTACTGGTGAATGCTTTTTTGCGCATGTTTTTGTGATTGAATTTACATTTATTAGTTGAGTATGTTCTATGATTCTTCATTCTAGCATCCTACATCCATGTGGGTGGTTGAGGAATAATTTTTTTATTATTTTTTATTTTAGGAGTCATCTTCTAGTTGCATTTTCTATTGAAGTTCTTCCACTAGTGTCCTATGACCATGTGGTTGGTAGACAAATTATAGTGTTATTGAGTGTGTTGTTGAATTCATTCTTGTTTTATATATCTTTTAGCTCTAAGTTTTTCCTATGGCACTCTTTTCCCACTTTACTAGTATATTATAGGAAGTTGAGCTTAGAGAGATAAAGAGAACTATATGCCTTATATCACTTGATATTCAAAATTCCTAAACTTTTGATAGGTTGAATTAGTTGCAATTGTTAGCAACATTATAGCTTTATAACATTTAGACTTAGGACAACAGGTTCAATAGCATAAGAAGCTTAGGAGATTTAATAAACAATGCAATCACCTCAAAAGCCTATGCACCCTAGTTGATCATTTAAGTAAAGCATGTAGATTCAACAACTTAATATTGTTGTAATTAATTAGGGTTTAGTAGGTTAGGTAATTTAGGTGGTAGTTAGGATATATTAGATTAGTTTGGTAATTATTGGGTTAGATCGGGTAGGTTGGGTCTATTAGGTTAGTGAACTAGCTTGGTTTGGTAAAATAGTGGGATATGTAGGTTAGGGATTAGTGTGGTAGGTAGGTTAGGTTAGGTATGTTATTGGGTAAGTAGGTTAATTGGTTACATTGAGTAGTTCATATGGGTTAATGGGTAAGGTATAAGTTAAGTCGATTAACTTTTTGTAACTTGGGCATAGTACGTTATGTGGGTTATTTTGTATTATGTGGATTTGGTAGGTTAGGTTAGGAGGCTTAGTTGGGCTACATGTGTTAGGTAGGTTAGTGGGTTAGTAGATTTAGTAGGTTAGTGGGTTATAATTTTAGGTAGGCTAGTGGGATATGTTATGGGTTAGTGTGTTGGGTAGGTTAGTACATTATATGGATTAGGAAATTTAGCGGGGTAGGTTAAGGATTAGATGGATCGGGTGGGTGAGTGGGTCAAGTGGATTGTGCAAGTTAGTGGGATAGATAGGTTCTAAGTGAGGTAGTGGGTAGGCTATGTAGGTAATATAGGTTAGTGGGGTAGGTTAAATGTGTCAATGGGGTAGCATATATAGCTTAGATGGAGATTGGAAGGTTAGGTGGGTTATGTTTTGGTGACTTGTGAAGTAGGCTAGTGGGAGAGGTAGCTTGGATTAGGTTAGTAGGTTCGTTATGTTAGGTTGATGGGATAGATTATAGGCTAGGTGGATTAGTAGGTTAGGTTATTTTAAGAAGGCAATGTAAATTAGAAGGATAGGTTGGGTAGGTTAGTGCATTATGTAATTTATGTGGGTCAGTGACGTAGTTTAGGTACTTTAGTTGGTTTGGTGAGTTAGGTAGGTTAGTGGGTTGGGTTAAAGGGTTGGGTGGGTTAGGTGGGTACGATAGGTATGTTAGGTTATGATTGTTTTAATATCCGAATCCATATTTCACTATCATATGACTAACCCTAACATCGAACTATTGACTAATCCCTACAAGTGATCCAGGTGGATATTGTTGGCCACCCACCTATTCCAGTTGGCTCATCTTGACATTTTTTAGTTCAGCACGTTTTTCTGTAATTATTTGTAATTGTGGGTTCTACACTATTGGGTCTATCTGAATCCCTACACAACTTTCAAGTGGATATTGGTGGCCTCCCAGCTAATCCAACTATCTTATTTTGTAATTTTTCATGTCAGTGCATCTTTCTGTACTTCTGGGGTCGTTTTGGGTCCCTAAACAAGATTTGTTAGGCTTGCCATAGTCAAATTGTAGACATATTACAATTTTGATGGAATAATGTGTATTTATCAAAAATACCTTTCCAACGAGCTATCACACGCCTAAAACGGAGATCGTATGAAAAAGTTACGACCCCAGGAAGTTGAGGTACCAACTTACCCATCAGGGCCCACATAACTTTTGGCGTTTCATCTCCTAGGGTTAGGTTTTTGGATGTATAGGGTTTTGGCATTCGTAAGTAATGTTAAAAAGGCCTCTGGTTCCTAATTTTAATCATTCTCCTCAGACGAATTCCTGTAGCAACCAGATCTCTACTCAAAGATAGTTGCCACCATTCGAGCAAGTTGTTTTTAGTTCTACAGTTTCAACCTATTTTCTTTATTCAATATAAGTTATTTTTCAATGGATATCTATTGTTGTTCTCCATATCTATGTGTTATTGTATTCAATATGTTATTCATTTTGTTCCACTCATAAATCTGAATCATTGGTATCAGATCGGTCTACTCTTCATTTTCTTCTTTTTTTATGCATGTCCTCGACAAGATCTGGGTACAAGAAGTTGGGACTCAAACCAGTCGAGCCTTTGAAATATCAGTCGCAACGAGCCCGAAAAAAACTCATGGGAGATGATAAGAAAGATGATGGAGCAAGAGATACTTTTAAACTATTTCTCGAGGAAACCCTTGCGCGACAAAGGAACGAAATGATGGACAACTTTGCACAAATCCTTCGGAGGCTGCCCACAGGAGACGCATATTCATCAAGCATCCATGCAACTCCCTTAAAGGTACAAGTAAATTTTGATATTCCATTATTTGAAGGACTAATAGATGCAGATGTTGTAGATAAATGGTTGAATCTGCTCGAAGGGTATTTTTCAATCCACAATTTTTCCGATAGGGAAAAGATTACTTTTTCACTCCTCAAGGTCATCCCCCATGTTAAGGACTAGTGGGATACTTACTCTCAACAAAGGGTCACAGAGGAATCTAAAATATTTGTGGTTTCCCCCACATGGGATTCCTTCAAGGATGCCATTAAAGAACAGTAATACCCTATTGGAAGCTATGAGGAAGAGTACACAAGATGGACCACGCTGCATTAGGAAACAAACCAGACAATACCATATTTCACCAATATTTTCCATACCCTGTGCACCAAATTGGGTATTAAAGATTTTGAACGATATCTGGTGCTCAAATAACTCGGTTGTCTGCATAAATACATTCAAATAGAAATGGATTTTCTGGACATCGCATCATTATGTGTGGCTTATAGATATGTTGTCAAGATCGAGCAGAAATTTAAGTAGAAGAGGCGGGAGTTTGGATCTGCAAACTCCTCACAGTTGAAGCAAGGAAAAGGCGGAAGTGCTATGAATATCATAAAAACCCTTAGCACAACACCGAAGAATGTCAATCCAAGAAGTCACTAATGGTCGAGATGAAAGACTTCGAGTCAGAGGCATATTCTGACTCCGAATAAAATCTAGAAAGAGGAAAGTGGATTATCAATGTCGAACCCAATGCCACTATTGATATGACTAAATTCCATCCAAGTGAACCAGAAGAACCAAAGGAAGGGGAACGCCTTTTTCACTCACATATGTGGGTAAAGGGGGCTCTGCTTCATTTCATTATATATAGTCGAAATCGAAAGAATATGATCTCAGCAGAGTTCATCAAGTGGTTGGACCTACCGATGACACCACACCCGCAGCCCTACACCATCACCTGGCTCCGCTAAGGAAGAGATCTCCATGTCAGCCAACAGTGTCGTCTTCCCTACAGCATTAAGCCCTTCAAAGATGAGGTATTGTGTGATATTTCTCCCCTTGAAGTTCGTGATGTTCTATTAGGCCAACCATATTTGTGGAAGCGACATGTTGTGTATGAGTCTAAACCCTGCAGTGTTATTATTACTTTAGGTAGAAAATTGTACAGGATACCAGAGGTAGCGTCGCCTACCACTATTTCTTTAATCTTTGCTAAGCAATGCAGTAAGATCGTTTAACAGACCGGGAATTTCGTCTTCTTTGTGATGCGTTTTTGCAGTGAAAATAAGGTCACTTCCACATCTGTGACCTCTACACAGATCCTCTCTTTGCAACAGAAGCAAGTGGATAGGACCATGGAAGAGTACAGAGACATATTCTCCTCACCCACCGGGGTACTGATGCACTATAAAGTCAAGCATCAAATTGATCTAAGCCCTTGTGCACCTCTACCCAATGGACCAGTCTATCATCATTCACTGATGGAAAATGATGAAATCAAGTCCCATATCCAAGAGTTGCTTCAAAAGGATCACATCTAACCCAACTCCTCTCCTTGCGGAATCCCGATTGTACTGGTGCAAAAGAAAGAAGGGACTTGGCAGCTCTGCATTGATTACATAGAATTAAACAAGATCACAGTCAGGAACCGGTACCCAACTCCCCGCATTGATGACCTTCTTGACCAACTCAATGGGGCGAATTTATTCAACAATATTTACCTAAAGTCTGTTTACCACCAGGTTCCCATAGAACTGAATGATGTATGCAAGACAACTTTAAAATATAAAGAAGGTCTCTTCGAATGGTTGGTCATGCCCTTTGACTTAAAAAATGCACCAACAACTTTCATGAGGTTGATGGATGATGTATTGAGACCCTTCACCAACTATTTTGTGGTCGTATATCTAGATGACATCCTCATCTCTAGCAGAACGTGGGAGGAACACATGCAACATATTTAGCAGTTTTTGAGCACTATGCGGCAACACAAGCTATATGCCAACTTGGAAAAATTCTCCTTTGGCATGAACAAAGTCCAATACTTGCACTACATTTTTTATGAGCATGGGGTACATGTGGATCCAGCTAAGATCCAAGTCATCCGTGACTGTCCAGCTCCGACCACACTTATTGAGCTTCGAAGCTTCTTGGGGCTTGCCAACTTCTACCGTAGATTCGTGTTGGTATTCTCCCATATTGCATGGGCCCTCAACCAAGTGACCAGGGGTGGTGGCAAGGAAAATTTATCATGAGGGAAGGCACAAAAACAAGCATTTGATAATTTGAAGCATCGCTTATGCTCAGTTCCAGTACTTTACTTACCCAATCTGCAGCAACCGTTTGAGATTGATATTGATGCCTTTGACTATGTTGTAGGCACAGTTCTCACTTAGCACAGTCATCCAGTGGCATAACATAGTGAGACACTCTCATATATCATCCAGAAATACCCCACCTATGACAAGGAAATGTATTCCATTGTGCAAGACTGTCACCAATGGAAATATTACATTCTGGGAAAGGAAACAATCATCCACGTTGATCACAAGCCTTTGCAGTTCATACAAACACAGGGAAAATTGAAGAACAATCGCCATCAAAAGTGGTACACATACTTACAGCAGTTCCATCTCAACATCAAGTATAAGACAGGGAGCACAAATTGTGTCGTTAACTGCCTCAGTCGACCTCCCATTGTTGCACTCACCACCGTGCTCCATTCCTGTGGGCATGAAGCATATGAGTGGCCCCAACTTTATCATTGTGACACTGACTTCTCTACCACCTATTAGCTCTTGGGTACATGCGTGAATGTCACATATTTTCACATTCAGGATGGATTTTTATGACATTTGGTCCACCTCTGTGTTCCAGCAAGCGAGCATGCAAAGATGTTTTGGGAGGCTCACTACAGTCGGATGGCAGGACATTTTGGCGTGGAGAAAATTTTGGTCGTTCTACAGAATCATTTTTATTGGCCAAAACTGCAACAAGACGTCAACAAGTATATCATATCTTGCACTGCCTATGCCATTGCCAAGCTAGCCATCAAGAAGCAAGGCTTGTACACTCCTCTGCCTACTCTCGAGAGTCCTTGGGAATCCATCTCGATGGATTACATGTCTGGCCTTCGGTCCAAAAAGAAAGGCAATGATTTTGTATTTGTGGTGGTTTATCAGTTTTCAAATATGGACATTCTCATAGCTTGCAAGAAGAGCGTCACAACGACAAATATTGCCAAGATCTTCTTCAAACAGGTGTGGGTCCATTTTGGGATACCATAGACCATAATCTCATATCAGGACAACATGTTCCTCAATACATTTTGGTCGAGCCTCTAGTCATTGTTGGACACCAAGCTCACTAAATCCACTTCCTTCCACCCCCAAATCGATGGCCAAACTGAGTTCGTCAATCGGATGATTGTACACATCATGTGCATATATAACTGTAACAATTCGCGTACATGGGATGAGAGTCTTACTTATGTTCAACACGGCTACAACAGGGCTTTCCATAGCTCCACCATCCATATCCCATTTCAAGTGGGGCTAGGATTCCAACCCTTAGGTCCCATGGATGTTGCACTACATCTTGCAACCACATAGGAAGAATCTCCCCATGTTCAATCTGAGGCCAACAAAGCCTCCCAATTCATTGAAATGATTCATCACATTTGCCTACAGGTCCATGAGATTTTGCAGAAATCCAATGCTAAGTACAAGTAGCGCCATGATAAACACTGGGTACCGCACAGGTTTCAGGTGGGAAACAAGGTTTGGCTACATTTGTAGAAAGAGTGCCTCATAGGGCTCCATTAGAATATTTTTCCACTTCGCTATGGTCCTTACACCGTCACCAAGGCTTTGGGTGACAATGTTTTTGAGCTCAAAACTCCCCCCTTCCTTGGCTTGCACCCAGTGTTCAATGTGGACCTCCTTCGGCCATATTTTCCACCATTATTGGACACCTCTGAGATCGCAGAACAATTGACACCAACAAATATCAACCCTAATTGCATGGAAAAAGCATCCACTGATCAAATAGTGGACACATAGGTCAAGGGCACTCGCCAGCAGATGATCCAGCTTTATCGAGTTGTCAAGGCATGGAAACTCCTGCACCAAGGCAAGTGGCTCACCCGGGGCCAAATTCAGAAAAAATTTCCCCACCTTATGGGGGCACTCAACCCAATGGAGACCATTGCTTCCTAAGGTGGGAGGACTGATCCAGGTGGATATTGGTGGCCACCCACCTATTCCAACTGGCTCATCTTGACATTTTCTAGTTCAATACGTTTTTTCTGTAATTCTTTGTAATTGTGGGTTCTGTATTTTCGGGGATGTCTAAATCCCTACACAACTTCCAGGTGGATATTAGTGGTCACCCACCTATTCCAACTGGCTTATTTTGGAAGTTTCCATGCCAGTGCATCTTTTTGAACTTTTGGGGTTGTTTTGGGGCCCTAAACAACGCTTTTTGGGCTTGCCATAGTCAAACTATAAAAAAGTCATATTTTGATGGCATAATGTTTATTTCTCGAAAATACCTTTCCAACAGGATATCACATGCCTAAAACAAAGATTGTATGCAAAATTTATGACCCTAGGAAGTTGAGGTACCAACTTACCCATCGAGGCCCACATAACTTTTGGTGTTTCATCTCCTAGGGTTAGGTTTTTGGATGTCTATGGTTTTGGAATTCATGAGTAATGTTAAAAAGGCCTTTGGAGCCTCATTGTAATCATTCTTCTCAAACGAATGCACATAGCAGCCACATCTCTTCTCAAATATAGCTCCCACCATTTGAGAAACTTGTTTTCAGTTCTGCAGTTTTATAGTTTCAACCTATTTTCTTTATTCAATAGAAGTTAGTGTTCAATGGATATCTATTTTTGTTCTCCATATCTCTGTGTTATTGTATTCAATATGTTATTCATTTCGTTCTGCTCATAAATCCAGATCAACAAGCCATCAAATCAAAACCACAAATCCTTTAGTGTATTAACATAAGATCAAAATGATAATAAGAAAAGTCATTTTAATTTATATTGATTAATATTGTACCCATAGATAAAAAAAAATAAAACAACCATTTACAATGTACATAATATGCAACATTAATTTATGTGAGAAAGCCATTATCCATAAGTAAATTCCATTCTTTAAGAAAAATTATTGACAAATTATAGTCTTTGTCATGTCAATGTACTTCAATATAATTACCCACATTTACTTCACCACCTACATATATACCATTCCCTTTTTGACTTAGTGCAACCATTGCAATAAGGAGCTTCTAAAAAATGTTCATCCATTTACATTTAAAAATCACATATTTGAAGGACCTCTACTCCAACTCAATGTTTTGAGCTTGAAGGCCATCAACATATTTGAGTTGGTGTGACCATTGCAATAAGGAGCTTCTCAAAATTCATTCTTCCTATAAGTGGACAAGGAAGAATGAACCATTGATTTGTATCCAAGATATTAACATGAAAGAAAACCTGCTTGAAATAATCTAGAAAAATATATATGGTTAAGAATTTGTTGCTGACAATTCTCTATGTATATCAAAAGCATATAAGTTACTATCTTTATCATGAGTAATATATCATCTATAAAAAATGTTCAATCATTTACATTTGAAAATCACACACATTTGAAGGACCTCTAATCCAACTCAATGTTCTCTTGAAGGCCATCAACATATTTGAGTTTGTCTTGGATTTA
This sequence comes from Picea engelmannii, assembly GCA_009831015.1. Classification (NCBI taxonomy): domain Eukaryota; kingdom Viridiplantae; phylum Streptophyta; class Pinopsida; order Pinales; family Pinaceae; genus Picea; species Picea engelmannii. The sequence continues at coordinate 260,130 of ML787847.1, read as the reverse complement.
GTTTCAAACTCTTGAACTTGCATGACTTGTTCTATATAATGCAATTAACACTCCATTATCACAAGTTTTTTTTCCACATCCCACACTTTCCACTCGAAAATTATGCCATACACTCACATAGGATATGTTCATACATTGAGTATACACAATTATATATTAATATCAACAATATTAGGCACTTGACTTTGTAATGGACTATTATAAAGTTGTAATAAAGTGGTTCTTTTATTAATTGACTTTTTTAATTAAGTGTACCTTCTAATATTAAAGTGAGTTTATTTCATAAAGTGCATTTATGTTATAAAGTGAATGTGTACTTTAATATTTTAAGTGATTTATTTTGGAGGGAATGAATCATGTCCCTTGATAATGTAAAGGAAAGATTAGATCTTGGCCTTTGGATTTAGGGATGGGGAAGGTGAAAAGACACTTGGAAGGTGAAAGGTCACTTTCGAATTATAAGAGAATGCATTGTGTAGTGTGCAAGATAAGTGAAGAAGAGATTGAGAGATTTCTGAAAGAGCTTTGAGAAGGAAAGGAAAGGGAAGCAAGTTGGGTGCATTTCCCAAGGGAGATTGGGCACATTTCAGAAGGAGATTTTCTGTGTGAATTTGTTGCGTTATTTGTTAATGTTGGAGGTCATATTATACGGATCTGTACAGTCTCTACAGCAAGGAAGAGGGCACGATTTTTCAGGTAGATTGTGGGCATGAAATTCGAGGTTGTTTGGAGTGTTTCTTGCTGTAGAAGGGGTCGTACAGTTATGTCTGTACAGCTGACTATGGGCACAAATTTCAAGGTTTTTTACAGTCAATGGAGATCATACAACAGTACAGATTTGGCATGATTCTCTAGGCAGAAAATTCAAGATTGTTTTGGGTGTTGTAAGTGAGTTTTTCCTAGTTGGAAATTGCATGTTGTTGTTGATATAACTTCTCTTACGCTAGTAAAATCTCTCTCTCTCTCTCTCTCTCTCTCTCTCTCTCTCTCTCTCTCTTCGGGCTTCCCCACATTGGGGTTTTCCCTGGCTGGTTGCCTAAATTTATGAGTATTACATGGATGTGTAATTGATGTTCATTGTGTTTATTCCGCTACAAAAGTACTTAGCAATGTGTATTTTTGCTTATGGCATTTTTTGAATGTGGGTTTATACATATCGGAGTTCATTTAAGACAGTTATATTTAGGTTGCTAAGTGTATGACAGAATTTGTGCATGTTGATTTTGTCATTAAATTTCTACAAAAGTGTCAAAATCCACGCCGGAAAACAATAAACCATCTCTACTTCTATAAAGTGTCCCGCCTGGAAATAGTAAATTGTCTCTACTTCTATAACTGGTGGTTATGAATCATCAACACCCCCCATTAATTAAATGAGTAGTGAGTCACTTTTTTTGCGGCATCACATCATTCTCGATAAAACCAACACTTATTTCTTGCATCCTACCCGGAATTAATATAGCAAGGCTCTTCGCTTTAGCATTTCGCGGAATTAATATAGTAGGGCTCTGGCTTTAGCATTTTGAAACTTCATATTATCCCATATGTGTTAGTAACAATGATTTATTTGAGAGCACCTGAGTGGGCCCAATGGTTAAGAACATGTTTTATCTTCGAGGAGGTCACAAGTTCAAAACCGGCGGGGGGTAGGGATGCTCATATTGGTCCGCTGTGACAAGGCTGGAAGGGTAGACGACCCCTGGGATAGAGGTTCACTTCGGTGGGCCTCGGGACGTCTCGACCCCTGCTGAGTCACAAGTTATTGGTATATCTGGCTTGCGGGCTATTGGATATACTCTTGGCAGGTTGTTGTTCCCATGGTTAAAAAAAAAACAATAATTTATTTCTTCTCCGTATTATCCCATATGGGTTAGTAACATTACACTTTCACCCATTGACGTAATCAAGAACAAGGATTTCTCTCTTCATCAACAATACAAAAGTTAGTTGGTAGTTTGTTGTAATCAAAGTCTCTCTAATATTATCCTATATGGGTTACTAACATTAAATTTTGGCTTGGCTTCAGCACGTTGAAAAACATCTATATACCCTTGGAGCACTTGGACATACAAAATTAACCACTCAAATCTGCAAATCCAACAATATCTCCACTCAAATCTGCAGATCCAACAATATCTAGTTGTATTTCGGACAAATATCCCTAAAAAAATATACCCCTACCACTTAAAGTTTATCTTTGACGATAATTATTGCCAGAATTGACAGTACTTACATAGTAATTGGCTTATTGCTACAATTGCCAATAATTATGAACACAATAATTTGATTGGATTATTGTGAGAATTGGAGTATGAACACAAATTCCTAGTAATTATGAGCACAATAATTATTGGGAGAATTATGAACACAGTAATTGACTTATTACAATAATTAATGGGATAATTATGAACACAATAATTGACTTATTGCGAGAATTGCATCATTTATGAACACAAATGAACACAATAATTATGTTCTACATTTTTGTTTTTTTAGCTGAAATTTGGAGACATAAATGTGTACAAACTCACTATTTTATGTTGTTTAAAATTTATTTTTGAATGCAGAAATGGATTCAGCATGCTGAAAAACCCAGAGGCACTAGGATTATACAAAAATAAACATTTAAATCTGCAAATCTAACCATTTCTCATAGATTTTGGGCAAATATCCTCCAAAAATGTCATCTGAAAAAGGCCAAAACTTAAAATGTTTAGACCTTGGAAATAATTATGGGCAGAATTATGAACACGGTAATTGACTTATGGGGAGAATTGCAGTAATTATGAACACAAATTGCCATTGTGGGTAATTATCAATACAATTATTATTGGGAGAATTATGAACACAATAAGTGGGCTTATTGCAACCAATAATTACGAACACAATAATTATTGGGAGAATTATGAACAAAGTAATTGGCTTATTGCGAGAATGGCAGTAATTATGAAGAGAATTGACAGTAATTATAAACACAGTGATTGGCTTATTTTTGAGGATGTTCAGTAATTCTCAACATAGTAATTGGTTGGCTGCTAATTGGCTTATTGTTGAGGATGTTCTGTAATTATGAACCTAGTAATTGGTTAGCTGCGGATGTTTGAAGTGGCCACTCTGACCAATAAGTATAGTAATTGGCTTGATGATGACTTTTCAATTGGATACTCTAACCTATAACTGTAAGTATTCATACAATAGTAAATCAATTATTATGAAGATAGTAGAGTGGTCACTCTAATTTTGTTGTGAGAATGGCAATTATGAACATAGTAATTGGCTAGTTGAGGTTTTAAGTGGCCACTCCAACTAATATATATGAACACAATTAAGTGGTCACTCTAACCAATAATTATTATTAACATAGTCAAGTGGCCACTCTAACTAATAAGTATGAATACAATAGTAAACCAATAGTTATGAAATAAATATGAACACAATTAAGTGGTCACTCTAACCAATAATTATTATTAACATAGTCAAGTGGCCACTCTAACTAATAAGTATGAATACAATAGTAAACCAATAATTATGAACACAGTAGAGTGACCACTCTAACCAATAATTATTATAAATACAGTAAATGGCCACTCTAATAAATTATGAACCCGAGTAGTATTTGGCTAATAATTATAAAACACAGTCCAGAGGCCACTCTAACCAATAATTATGAACACAGTCCAGTTGCCATTCTAACCAATAATTGTGAAGAGGGTAGTATTTGGCTGGCCACGTACATTTCAAGAGGCCACTCTAACCAATATATTTGTCAACATGGTTGTTAAATATTTAATTATATCAACTCGATCTAACCATATATTTTTAATTACATCAACTCAATCCGACTTTGTTAGTGCTTTTGTCAATTTGGTGGTTAGTTTTCTTTAATTACATTAACTCGATCCACAGTATTTTTTTATCAATTTGGTTGTCATATATTTAATTACATGAACTCAATTCACATTTATTAAATAATTTAAATATTTTTATAAGTATATTTTTTTTAAATTATGTTGTTAGATATTCAAGTACACTAGTAACAATCACTTTATAAAAGTAATTGATATATGTCAATCGACGTTATTTTTCACCTTGCTTATATCAATTACTTTTATAAAATGGTTGTTGCTAGTTGACCGTTGACATGCCTTGGGATAACCATTAATTTATCACATTAATAATTAATATACTACATTAATGTAATATATAATAATAATAATAATGTATTAATGTAATACATTAATATATATAAATTAATGGTCTATTAATATGTTAATTTAATGTATTACATTAATATAATATCTACTAATAATCTATAATCTATAAATGTAATGTATTAATTAATGAATACTTTAATATATTATTAATTAATACATTATTTATTTACATTAATGTATAATCTATCATATTAATATTAATTGATTGATACATTAATTATGTAATGTATTAATTAATCATTAAGTTAATACACTATTAATTAATACATTATTAAATTATTAATATACAAAGGTATTAAATTAAATACATCAATAAATATATTAATGCAAATATGTAAATGTATTAACTAATTTGTATATTAATACATTGCTAAAATATTAATACACTAATAAAATATTAATATATTAAAAAATCATTATTACATTACTATAATGTATAAATTAAAGTATTTTAATATATTAATATATTTATCTAAAATGAATACATTTATTGAAAATAACCATGATTAATTATGGTTAACCATAAGAATGACATTGATATATTAATGTATATTGCATTGTATTAATGTAAGTAATTAATATATTAATGCATTTTTAAAAAATACATTACTAAAATATTAATATATTAACAAATTAATAAAGTATTAATAAATTAATAAACCCCGGATGGGGTGACACGTGAGCACAAGCGGACACGTGGGAGGCCGCCGGGACGCCCATTTATGGCATCAACCGGCGAGCTCACTTCGACTATTAACTAGGCCATGGCCTGCACCAGCCACCTCCAGTTGATGAGCCCTCTCGCACGAGGGAGAGGTACCAGTCGACAGAGCACTAATTACCCAGCGTTAATGGCCATGGCGGTCATGGCAGTTTGGTGTTTTATCGTGGTAATGGATCGGGTAGAGCTGCATTGGCCCCTCGCAGCGCTCACTCTGTCCAAGCTGCAATTCCGACCTCCGCCAAAGCTTGAGAAAGGAGTGGCCAAGCTGCAATTCCGACCTCCGCCAATTCGGACTCCTCCCAGGGTCTCCACCATGCCCAGGCTCAGAGGAAAACCGCGCCGAGGGGCCGCCTGGTACAGAGCAGAATCTCGGCGCAAGTGCATACGAAACTTTGAGAGCGCACTTGCATTGGCATCCGCCCGACGCAAACGTCGACCTTGGTCGCCTCCCATGGAAATTGTAGAAGAAATCAGCTTGGAGGAGGCTATGCAGAGCCACCCTCCCATTGCACGAGCAGAGGATAGCAAGCCCTAGCCTGGAGCCACCCTGTGGAACCCCAGCGCCGCTAGCACGGAGGACCTCTTCCCACCCTGCATTGTGGAGGAGGAAGCCCCTCCCAACAACACCACAGGGATGGCAGAGCCAGAAGGACTTCCAACCCGACCAGAGGAGGACTCCAGCACATGAGCAGTGTGGGACTTCAGCAAACGGGCTTCTGATGGCAGCGGGGGAATGGACCAGCCTTCCTTCTCTGAACTATGGCACCTACCACTCATTTTCGAGCTTCGAGGTCTGATGGACGACCTAGCTTTTCGTCTCGCCAGAATGGACCAACGACTGGACATGCTCTTTGCAGCCCACTCCCGGAACCTTCCGAAGCGGCAGTGCCCAACGTGCGCGCAGGCGTACTCGCTTCCAGCGGGTTGGCGTCAGAAGAGGCAAGACAGGGCGAGCACGAGAAAATAGCTTCTGGTTAGAAGTATCTCTGTTGTCTTAGTTTAGTCAGAGTGTTTAGTTTCCTTTTGTCTAATTATGGTCTCTTTTTTGAAACATGGTAGCATATTAGCCATGGTTTCCCTCGGGCAGGGTACCCATATGTATATGTTGATAATAGAACTGCATCTGGCACAGGAGACCCAACTGTCCTGGTTTCCTGCTCAGGCAGGACAACTGGCGTCATTACCAGTCACTGTATACTCCTTTTTGCTAATATAACAGGTTCCACCCCTTTTTTATTAATAAATAAATAAATTAATAAACTAGTAATGCATTACTAAAGTATTAATACATTATTCATTAATATAATGTATAAATTAAAATAAAAATTTGCATTAATGTATAATACAATGTATTAATTAATTAATACATTAATAATGTCATGGATTAATTAATTAATACATTTATAAAATATAAATTAAGACATTGCTAAAGTATTAATACACTAATAAACTAATACGTTAATAATACATTATTACAGTCATAAAATAGATAACATTTAATACAATAAATACATTACAAAAATATTAATACATTAAAACATTATTAATGTATTAATAAATACATTACTAAAATATTAATACATTAAAATATTAGTAAAGTATTAATACATGAATAAAATAATACAATAATAAAGTAGTAATGCATTGTATTAATACATTATTCATTAATATAATGTATAAATTTAAAAAAAAAAATTACATCAATCTATATTAATCTATAATGCAATGTATTAATTAATTAATACATATAATGGATAAATTAAAATAAAAATTTACATTAATGTATAATGCAATATATTAATTAATTAATACATTAATAATGAAATGTTTTAATTAATTAATACATTTATAAAATATTAAATAATATATTGCTAAAGTATTAATTCACTAATAATGTAATACATTAATAATACATTATTACAAGTCATAAAACAAATAACATTTAAGACATTAAATGCATTAATAAAAACATTACTAAAATATTAATACATTAAAACATTAATAAAGTAGTAATATATTGACCTTAATAATGTTAATAATACATTATTAAAGTATTAATACATTAATATATTAATTGTCATTGACCATGGTTTATTATGGTTGACCATCCCCGTGGCTGACTTTATTGACCATGTGGATACGATTATGGTGGACCACGATTATGTTGGACCATGATTATGGTGGACCATGATTATGTTTTGTTCATCACATTGCGACATTAGGTTTTGTCACATTGCAACGAAAGAAAAATGTTCATTCATTTGCGACAACAGGGAAATGTTCATCACATTCTGATGATAAGGAAATGCTCATCAAAATGCGACATTCATTTATGTTCGTCTCATTACGGCGACAGGGGAGTGTTCATCATACTACGACAATAGGGCTATGTCATAACATTGTGATTGTCATATATGTTCATCAAATTACGATTGACATGTATGTTTGTCACATTGTGACGTTCATATATGTTCGTCACATTGCGACATTACTATTTTGGGCATTACTACATTGCAATGTTGATTATGTTTTGATCATCACATTGTGACATTACGTTTTGTTTGTCACATTATGACATCAACTTTTATACGTTAGATGACATTGTAAGGTTATGGTCATCAAAGTACAACGAAGGGTTTTTGTTTGTCACATTATGGCATTGAAATAAGTTTGTCACTCTGCGATAGAGGGGATATGTTCATCACATTGCGAGATCAGGAAGTGTTCGTCTCATTGCAATGTTGGTCTATGTTGGTCACATGATTACGTTAGTTTGTGTACATCACATTGTGAAAATGGGTTGTGTTCATCCCATTGTGACATATGGAAAGACAATGCGACGTCAGGATATGTGTGTCAAATTGCAATGTGAGGATATGATTTCACATTTTAGCGACAGGGCAATGTTTCTCACATTACGACATACGTTTAAGTTTGTCACATTATGATGAAAGGGCTATGTCGTCAGATTCCGACGACAGGGCTATCTTCATCACATTGCGATCAATGTATATGTTTGTTACATTGTGATGATAGGGAAATGTTCTTCACATTGCAATGACAAAGAAATGTTCATTACATTGTGATGATAGGAAAATGTTCATCACATTGCGATGACAAGGAAGTGCTCATCATACTGCGATATAAGGGCTATTCACTGCATCGTGATCAACACATATTCTCGTCACATTGTGAAGCTCATATATGTTTGTCACATTCTGAAGTCCATATATGTTCGTCACATTCAGACATTACTATGTTTGGTATATTACAATGTTCTTATGTTTGACACATTGCGATGTATGGAAATGTTGTCACATAGTGACATCAGGATATGTGTGTCACATAGAAAGGAGAGGAAATGTACATCACACTGCGACAAGAAGACGATGTGAAACACATTGCGATGCTTGTAACCGTTTTTTGGATTGCGACATAACTATCCACATTGGGATGACATGCCTATGTTCATCAAATCATGACGCCAATTTATGTTCGTCAAATCATGACGCCAATCCAACATGCCTATGTTCATCAAATCATGCCTATGTTCATCAAGCCTATGTTCATCATGCCTATGTTCATCAAATCATGACGCCAATCCACCGATTGCAATGTTACTATGTTTGACAGATTGCAACATTACTATGTTCACCATGTTGTAACTTCTAGTTTTGTTCATCATATTTCAATGTCAGGGCATGTTTATCACATGGCAAGGTTGGTTTTTGTTCGACACATTATGAAAAGGAAGTTTTTGCGAAGTTTAAAAAAACAAATCTAGAAAAGTGTTTCCTTTGTGAAAAATATAGGAACTTTGAATAGATGTGATATACTACTTATAGAGAAACATAGAATCATACTTGTTCTAAGGACCTTGATAACATATGATCTTGAACTGTAAAATCTATCCCTTCCAAATAAGTATACATAAAATAAGAGTATGCATTTTGGTGTTAAATAATTATGGTTTATAGTAGGTAAATATTTAACTGAAATCTATTTATAACTAACTATGATTGTTTTTTCGTATTATTTTCATGGATAGATTCATACAACTAACGTATTATATATATATATTACGATGCATTTAGTTATATATACAACCTGAATGGGCCTAATGGTTAACAACATGTGTTTCCTCCTAAGAGGTCACATGTTTAAATCGCTTAAAAATATAATATTATTTTTATTATTATATATAATCATGTATCTCTTGATATATATCTCTAAAATGATGTGCCTGAAGTAATATCGTGTTAAGAGACATTTAGTTTAAAATTTAAAATATTATTTTCTTCTTGATATAATATATTTTTATTTTACATTTAATTATCCTCAAACACTTTTTATTATTAAAAAATAAATGATATAATTATTTAATACCCTAAATTTTTTAATTAAATTATACATTAATCTAATATATTAATCATAAAATGTATCATTATTAACTAAGACATTACTAAAGTATTAATATACTATTAAAACAATATATTAATAATACATTTAAAGCATTAATAAATATATTACTAAATATTAAAACATTATTACATTTTTACATTAAATTAAATTATTAAAATTAAAATTATTTTTTATTATTATTTTCTTATTTTTATAAAATAAATCTAAATACAAATATTAAATGTTAAAATCAAATTATAAAGATATTATATATTAAAATCAAATTATATAAATATTAAAATTGAAATTCAATATATATAGGAAGAAGAAGAAAAAAATCAAATTATATAAATATGAAAACTGAAATTAGGGTGACAAACTCTTACAAGTACACGATAAACATTATAGCATATCCATCAGGTCGTGCTGATAGTTGTCCTAAGTCTCTTGGAACCTTCGTTTCCCCAGTGCATCTAAAGTCTTTTGGATGTTTCTTCTGCCATCTCGATGTTTTCTTTTTAATTTCTACATTGTCTACGTGCCTACACCAACCATACAGTTCAATGTGAATGCACTGTTGATCCTGTAAATGATGACTATCTACACTTGGAGGGGGCATGAACTGTGCCTTCTACTGTATAAATACATAGCCTTTGCAATCTATAAAATCTAGAAGGAAGACCCATATTCTGCGTTCTAAACAACCTAAAATTTAACTTATTTTTTTTTACGAAAACTTAATACACATAATACAACGTGTTTTAACTGGTAAAAGATGGGACACGAATATAATTATTGAGTTATCAGATAACATTGGAAAAACAAAAAATGTGTGTGTTTATAATTCAAACTTTTGGTAAATATTACATATGAAAGCACATCAAAATTGTAAATATAATTTTACAATTGGCATATTAATATAAGTGTGTATTTGATCGTAAATAATTGAAAGAACATCAATATTTTCAAAACTGTAAATATAATTTTATCAGATATATTTTATAGAAAAAAATTAAAATTAAAATCAAATATAAAATAGAAACATTTTAAATCAGTAAAAGATGGGACATGTTATCCCCGATTTCTAGGGATAACTAGGAGATCATGTCTTGAGGCCCACGGGTCCTAGACATGGAGTACTGAGAGCAGGACTGACTTGAGCATAGCCCTGGAGGGCCCATCATTTTCTTCTTTCGTCAAATTCGTCTTGTCAGCAGCAGCAGCACCCATCACCATCGGCCTGGTCTTGTATCGGAGAAGACTCTTGCTCCATGAGGTAATTGGTCCAGGTATCATGGTGTGTGTCACTTTTGATCATTATAACCTTTAAATGTATGCATCTAAGTCCTTTTATTTCTGACGACTACTTGGATTTTACATTGATCCACTTGACCATGCTTGGGGAGATTGACTGGGTGCCCTAGCAAGCCTGTGCCCATAGGTTTTGGATTGCCACTAGGGGGTTTCTAAAGAGCCATCGTCCGCTCCCATCATACCATCACTTTTCCATCTTGTCTCCCGCTCATCTATCCCATTCCCCTTGTCTAGGCATTAGGATGATCTGTTAGTAGGGTTGCACCTTATCTCATGGGAAGAAGGGGATAAAGGCCCAGAAGGTAAAAGCAGCTGGTAAAAGATAAAAGCCTAAAATAAAACCTCGAGGTGCCTCGCCCAGGGATCCCCGAGAAGGCAATAAAAAGCCTCTCAATAAGAAACAAGAGGAACCCGAGAAAAAATAACAAAACAAGACCTAGCCAAGAGGATAGGGGGTCTCATCATGAGCCAGCCTATTATGTTCATGGGTACCTAATAGCATGACATTGCCACTATCTGGTTACCACGCCAGGGCAGTGACCTTTGGTTGCATGACCAAGGGAAAGGGGGTCTCATCACAAGCCAGCCTTATCATTTCTGTGAAAATGATTGTGGGTAACACTGTCAGCTCTGGTCACCACGCCAAGGCAGTGTCCTCTAGTTATTCCTTGAAAGAAAAAGAAGAAGAAAAAGCAAATAAATGAAAGAATAAAGGCGAAAGGGGCTTGGAAAAATTTGCATCCATGACGAGTACAACTCACCTTCTACAAAGGCACCCACAGGTAATATCATGCATCCCTGACTCTCACTCTACCCATATGTCTGGACATCCCTTAAAACCACTTCACCTCGTTACATGGCTTGGATGACACCCCTTGAAAACTTTCCTTTCCTTATGGATACTAGCCCAATAGGGTGTCTTGTTCTTTTTCTCAACCTTGTATTGTAGGTTTTTGTAATGTCTTTGAGCTATTGAATGATATATTAGGGTTTTTATGCATATGTTTGATAATATTAATGATGAAATGTGATTAACATTGCTATGATCCCTATGACTAATGAGCCCATGGAGGGCGTAGTTTTTGATGTGCAATACCATGCCCGACGGACAGGTACCATTTGGACCGGTACACATGGGGAGATGATTAGTTCAGACCTCCATGGGGCTGAAGAGCCCATTAGATGGTTGTTGAGACCCCCGTCAGAGGGGCAGAGACAGGACATTGTTTGACCGAGGTTTTGCACCAGAGAAGAAGAGGAAGTTTCACCAGAGGCACTTTGGCAGAGCCCGGCCTAGGGGGAATGACCCCTTTTTAGTGGAACGTTGGCCTTGGAAGGCTCAAAGCACCCCCATCCTTACCATGATGACATCCAGTTTCATGGTCACTCTTGGAGGTAGACTGGGCAGCAGTGGCACGTGTGGCATGTTGGAGAGGCCCCTGGGGGGTCAACGTTTTGCTCCTTGATGCCTCATCCACCCTAAAAGGGGCTAGCCCCTCCCTTGAAGGGGCTTTTACCTTTATTACAGCTCAGTTAGGGTTTTAATTTGACTTTTTAATGTAAAAACAGTATGATTTTGGTTTAAAGCCTTGTCGGTTATTTTTTATGACCTAAAATTAATTAAAGGTCATTGATACAGTATATATTGAGGAGTTTTATCCTCATTTAGACATAACACATCACTCACTCTCCTAGTGAGGTCTGATTTTTGAACCCTGTTAGGGTTATTGGCTAATTTGAGGAAGGCACACTTGTTTGGAGAATAGATTTTTGGCAATTTATGGTGTTTTTCTTGAAGGAATGTTTACAACTAGGGTTTGCATGCTATTTTCTTGATGATTTGTAAGTATTTTTCTGCAAAACTTCTTGATTGAATGGTTGTAGTTTAATTTCTTGCATTCTATTTATATATATACATTGTTGAATCAAAACCCTAGGGGACAAACACACAAGTAGGTCGTTGTCTCATGTCCCTTGATAGAAAAACCTTTTAAGCCATTGAAGAAGAAGAAGAGAGCCTAGCCATTGCTACACTCCTTGTATCTTCCTCCCTTAAGCTAGTCGTACCTTTAATTCTCAAGAGAAAGAGGACGTCCCCGGCCTAGGTTATCTACACCTAGGGTCATTTTTCTTTTAGGGTTTGATGAAAGAGCCTTGCCTTTGCAACATTCTCCCTCTTTACACTCTCTTGTCTTGATTTTACTTGTCTTTGGGCTAGCCGTTTGCTGGGAAGGAGGCACAAGGCCTTGCTTAAGCAACACCAGAGTGAGCCTCTCTCCCCTAGGGTTCTGTCTTCAAGGCCCTGCCATTGCAGCACCTTGAAACCCTTCCCTCTTGTCCTTTAAATATCATCCCCTTCAACTTGTGCGTCCTTCACCTTTTGACCCCATAACCCTAGGCACTGATCTTTAGCCTCCAACATTGAAGTGAAAGTGATTGAAACAACTCTTAAAAATCTTAAACTTGAAACCCTAACTAACTAACTAACCCTAATAAGGCTGATGTCACACTTGGTTATTCCATCTTGACGCAGCATTTTCTGTTGATAAGCAATTAGATGATGGTTTAAGAACATTTATTGAGTAAGGGATTGATTAAATACATTGTTGGATACATCATCTCAATATTTATTGATGAATTGATATTATTCTACTGCTATATTGATAAACATTGATCTCATTGATATCTATTGTTACAATTGCTAATCTATTGACATCACATAGTTACATGAAGTACTAACCCATTGAATTATAGCCTGCATATATTGTTTTGCTATTGTCTTGTTCTGAGCAGGTGTTCTCATTTGGGGCTACACTTCATTATTGGTTGTTTAGCCAGACTATCTGATCTTAGTGGTAACCTATGAGGAGGAACTATTACTTTAACCTTTATACCTTAGCCTTCTCAAAACCCCAGGTTACTGTGGACGTCTCCCCTGGGCCTAACCTCCCTAAAGAGAAAGAACCTCCCCATTGTGGTGACATTGGGTGGGGAAGGTTCCTGTTACGCCAGTTTGTTCTCTAATCTTCTAGCCTTTGACCTAGCTACAAACTGTGTGATAACATTTTGTCCCCATTGCCGGGGAACACTGAGTCAATTCTCCTCAGATGACACTTTTCGGTAAGCCTTGCCTCTAGATTCCTTATCTTTCAAGCTTACATGGCGACTCCACTAGGGTGTTTTGGCTTATCTTTTGAGAGTTTCAAGAAAATTATCTGGAGACTCCACTGATGACGAAGCCAACAATGAATTCACAATGGGATCCTGGGAACTACAAGCCTCTGGACATGAGAAAAATCCCAGGATACCCAAGACAAATGCCCCCGATATCCGAAAGATGGTTCCCTAGATTCACTGGTGGCAATGGGGAATGAGCTGACTTTCATATGGATGAATTTTATTCTTATTTTAGACTCCACCCTGTCGATGATGATGCCGAAGATGTAGTGATGAAAAATTTTTCCACCACTCTTCGTGGAAATGCTAAAAAATGGTGTGATAACCTCCCTAATGCTAGCATCACCTCTATGAACCAGTTGGAAGAAATCTTTCTCAAAGAATGGGGTATTCAGTTAGAATATATCTCAGTACTACTAAAAAATGTTGAGAATATAAAACAAACTGAGAATGAAACCCTCTGGAACTTCCAGAGTAGGTTTGAGCGCACTCTATATCAGATTCCTGAGGGCCATCGTCCTAAAAACAAGTACATTGTCCATATATATACCTGTGCGCTCCTAGCACATCTAGGTTTTCCCCTCAGTAAAAGGAGCCCAAACACGCTCAATGAAGCTTACGACATGGCTAAAAGGATTGAACAGAACATCTCCTTATCCGGGATAAATGATCTCTTTACTTCAAGTAATTTTAATATGGGAAGTTTGTTTGCCCGTGAAAACTTTATTGATGATATCCAAGAAGAAGGTGAACATTTCATCATTCAACGTGGGATTGTTGAAGACATGGCCGAGGATACAAAACCTAATGATGAATTATCAACAGGTGCCCCTCCCTCTGACAAAGCAATCCATGAGCCTATTCCTCCTGCGCAACAAAAGGAAGATGAGGTTAGTTGTTTTCCTTTTCAGGATTCCAATGACACCCTGCGCCATGTCTCAGAAAATGAAGGAGAAATGGAAGCCTTGAACACAATGAATTTTCCTTTTTGTATAATCAAAGACAAAGAAGCAGTCCATGAGGATGAAAAAGTAACGCATGCTGAAAACATCGGGGTCCTCGAAGTCCCTGCACAAGAAGAAACTATAATTTACTCTCCTCCCCTAGTTTTTGATGATTCTTTACTTTATGATGAAGGAAATGAGGAGGAGGAAAATGAATTTTTAAATGTTTCAAACCCTGCATGTTATGACACAGATAGTGACATTGTTGATAACATTGATGAGTTCATACATGTTGGGAGACGTAGGTGGGATATAGTTGGTTATGACCTGGATCTTGTCTATGACACTGAGAGTCATTTCCAGGTGTTTCCCTTGCAATTGTCTCAACAGATTATTTTTTATCAATGGAAACGAGGAGATGAGGTTATCACCCATACTTTCCCAAAACCCAAGGATGACCTAATACCTTGTTTTCCTGATGATTTTCAGTCATACCTTGAGGAATTTGATGACTATTCCTCTAAGCATTTGGATTTATTTTATGAAGATGATTGTCAATCACCTCTCTACTCAGATTTTGATACAAGTAAGAACATTGTTTGCCTAAAGAAAGTTTCCCATGACTTTTTACTCCAGCCACCTGTTATTACTTTACCATGCTTGTCCATTAAAGGTGTGGTTGGGGAGTATATTTTTAATATTGAGCTTCCTCTTAGGCAAACCCTAAACTCCAAGGGTTGGTTGGGTACTGCAAGTTTAAGTCGGTTATCCCAGTTTTTTTTATTTTCTCTCGATAGCTTGCCAGTCATCTACTAGATCTTTGTCGATCCCCCTCTTGACTTCAGAGGATGAGGATGTCCTAGGTAACCAGTTTGCGGGCCCTTTGAGTCAGTTTTCTGAACCTTACATTTCTCATGACCCTTTCTTGAAGTGGATTGAGTACTTTCCTCAGAGATGGACTTGGCAACCTTTTATCCCTCCCACCCGCCTCCATGAGTTAGACTTTGAGATTTTCGATGATATGATATACATTCTAACTCATGACATTTGTGTGCTTAACTTATCATTATTTTGGTCTATGACAAAGCACAAAGGCAGGTACAGTGGGATGTTGTTGGGTTGGCTTCACTGGTTGTTTGACTACACCAAAATCCGGCCTACAGGTAAGCGCAGGTAAGTACTTCACTTTACATTCACATTTATGATTTATATATATATATATATATATATATATATATATATATATGGGGTGGTAATACCATCCCATCTTTTTTACTAATACCCCGATCGAGTTGAGCAGGTTTGCAGGTTATGCCAGAGATGGTGAGGTTCTCATGCGCTCTATGGTGAGCACATGTCCCCGAGTTGGAGCCAGATGTTATCACCGATTTCTAGGGATAACTAGGAGATCATGTCTCAAGGCCCACAGGTCCTAGACATGGAGTACCGAGAGAAAGATTGACTTGAGCATAGCCCTGGAGGGCCCATCATTTTCTTCTTTCGTCAGATTCATCTTGTCAGTAGCAGCATCACCCATCACCATCGGTCTGGTCTTGTATTGGAGAAGACTCTTGCTCCATGAGGTAATTGGTCCAGGTATCATGGTATGTGTCACTTTTGATCATTATAACCTTTAAATGTATGCATCTAAGTCCTTTTATTTCTGACGACTACTTGGATTTTACATTGATCCACTTGACCATGCTTGGGGAGATTTCCTGGGTGCCCTAGCAAGCCTGTGCCCATAGGTTTTGGATTGCCACTAGGGGGTTTATAAAGAGCCATCGTCTGCTCCCATCATACCATCACTTTTCCATCTTTTCTCCCGCTCATCTATCCCATTCCCCTTGTCCGGGCATTAGGATGATCTGTTTGTAGGGTTTCACCTTATCTCGTGGGAAGAAGGGGATAAAGGCCCAGAAGGTAAAAGAAGCTGGTAAAAGATAAAAGCCTAAAATAAAACCTCGAGATGCCTCGCCTAGGGATCCCTGAGAAGGCAATAAAAAGCCTCTCAACAAGAAACAAGAGGAACCCGAAGTAAAATATTAAAACAAGACCTAGCCAAGAGGATAGGGGGTCTCATCACGAGCTAGCCTATTGTGTTCATGGGTACCTAGCAGCATGACATTGCCAATATCTGGTTACCACGCTAGAGCAGTGACCTTTGGTTGCATGACCAAGGGAAAGGGGGTCTCATCACGATCCATCCTTATCATTTCTGTGAAAGTGCTTGTGGGTAACATTGTCAGCTCTGGTCACTACACCAAGGCAGTGTCCTCTAGTTAGTCCTTGAAAGAAAAAGAAGAAGAAAAATCAAATAAATAAAAGAATAAAGGCGAAAGGGGCTTGGAAAAATTTGCATCCATAACGGGTATAGCTCGCCTTCTACAAAGGCACCCACAAGTAATATCATGCATCCCTGACTCTCACTCTACTTGTATGTCTGGACATCCCTTAAAACCACTTCACCTCGTTACATGGCTTGGATGAATCCCCTTGAAAACTTTCCTTTCCTTGTGGATACTAGCCCAATAGGGTGTCTTGTTCTTTTTCTCAACCTTGTATTGTAGGTTTTTGTAATGTCTTTGAGCTATTGAATGATATATCAGGGTTTTTATGCATATGTTTGATAATATTAATGATGAAATGTGATTAACATTGTTATGATCCCTGTGACTAATGAGCCCATGGAGGGCGTAGTTTTTGATGTGCAGGACCATGCCCGACAGACAGGTACCATTTGGACCGGTACACATGGGGAGATGATTAGTTCAGACCTCCATGGGGCTGAAAATCCCATCAGATGGTTGATGAGACCCCGTCAGAGGGGCAGAGATAGGACAGTGTTTGACCGAGGTTTTGCACTAGAGAAGAAGAGGATGTTTCACCAGAGGTACTTTGGCAGAGCCCGGCCTAAGGGGAATGACCCCTTTTCAGCTGAGCGTTGGCCTTGGAAGGCTCAAAGCACCCCCATCCTTACCATGACATCATCCAGTTTCGTGGTCACTCCTGGAGTAGACTGGGCAGCAGTGGCATGTGTGGCTTGTTGGAGAGGCCCCTGGGTGGTCAACGTTTTGCTCCTTGATGCCTCATTTGCCCTAAAAGGGGCTAGCACCTCCCTTGAAGGGGATTTTACCTTTATTACAGCTCAGTTAGGGTTTTAATTTGACTTTCTAATGTAAAAACAGTATGATTTTGGTTTAAATCCTTGTCGGCTATTTTTTATGACCTAAAATTAATTAAAGGTCATTGATACAGTATATATTGAGGAGTTTTATCCTCATTTTGACATAACACATCACTCACTCTCCTAGTGAGGTCTGATTTTTTCACCCTGTTAGGGTTATTGACTAATTTGAGGAAGGCGCACTTGTTTGGAGAGGAGATTTTTGGCAATTTATGGTGTTTTTCTCGAAGGAATGTTTACAACTAGGGTTTGCATGCTATTTTCTTGATCATTTGTAAGTATTTTTCTGCAAAACTTCTTGATTGAATGGTTGTAGTTTAATTTCTTGCATTCTATTTATATATATACATTGTTGAATCAAAACCCTAGGTGACAAACACACAAGTAGGTCGTCGTCTCATGTCCCTTGATAGAAAAACCTTTTAAGCCATTGAAGAAGAAGAAGAGAGCCTAGCCATTGCTACACTCCTTCTATCTTCCCCCCTTAAGCTAGCCGTACCTTTAATTCTCAAGAGAAAGAGGACGTCCTGGGCCTAGGTTATCTACACCTAGGGTCGTTTTTCTTTTAGGGTTTGATGAAAGAGCCTTGCCTTTGCAACACTCTCCCTCTTTAAACTCTCTTGTCTTGATTTTACTTGTCTTTGGGCTAGCCGTTTACTGGGAAGGAGGCACGAGGCCTTGCTTAAGCAACACCGAAGTGAGCCTCTCTCCCCGAGGGTTCTGTCTTCGAGGCCCTGCCATTGCAGCACCTTGAAACCCTTCCCTCTTGTCCTTTAAATCTCATCCCCTTCAACTTGTGCGTCCTTCACCTTTTAACCCCATAACCCTAGGCACTGATCTTTAGCCTCCAACGTTGAAGTGAAAGTGATTGAAACAACTCTTAAAACTCTTAAACTTGAAACCCTAACTAACTAATTAACCCTAATAAGGCTGATGTCACACTTGGTTATTCCATCTTGACGCAGCATTTACTGTTGATAAGCAATTAGATGATGGTTTAAGAACATTTATTGAGTAAGGGATTGATTAAATACATTGTTGGCTACATCATCTCAATATTTATTGATGAATTGATATTATTCTACTGCTATATTGATAAACATTGATCTCATTGATATCTATTGCTACAATTGCTAATCTATTGACATCAGATAGTTACATGAAGTACTAACCCATTGAATTATAGCCTGCATATATTGTTTTGCTATTGTCTTGTTCTGGGCAGGTGTTCTCATTTGGGGCTACACTTCATTATTGGTTGTTTAGCCAGACTATCTGATCTTGGTGGTAACCTGTGAGGAGGAACTATTACTTTAACCTTTATACCTTAGCCTTCTCAAAACCCCAGGTTACCAGGGACATCTCCCCTGGGCCTAACCTCCCTAAAGAGAAAGAACCTCCCCATTGTGGTGACATTGGATGGGGAAGGTTCATGTTACGCCATTTTGGCCTCTAATGTTCTATCCTTTGACCTAGCTACAAACTGTGTGATAACATTTTGGCACCGTTTCCGGGGAACACTGAGTCAATTCTCCTCAGACGACACTTTTCGGTAAGCCTTGCCTCTAGATGCCTTATCTTACAAGCTTACCTGGCGACTCCACTAGGGTGTTTTCCGTTATCTTTTGATAGTTTCAAGAAAATTATCTGGCGACTCCACTGATGACGAAGCCAACAATGACTTCACAATGGGATCTCAGGAAATACAAGCCTTTGGACATGATAAAAATCCCAGGATACCCAAGACAAATGCCCTTGATATCCGAAAGATGGATCCCTAGATTCACTGGTGGCGATGGGGAAAGAGCTGACTTTCATATGGATGAATTTTATTCTTATTTTAGACTCCACCCTGTCGATGATGATGCTGAAGATGTAGTGATGAAACTTTTTTCCACCACTCTTCGTGGAAATGCTAAAAAATGGTATGATAACCTTCCTAATGATAGCATCACCTCTATGAACCAGTTGGAAGAAATCTTTCTCGAAGAGTGGGGTATTCAGTTAGAAGATATCTCAGTACTACTAAAAAATGTTGAGCATATAAAACAAACTGAGAATGAAACCCTCTGGAACTTCCAGAGTAGGTTTGAGCGCACTCTATATCAGATTCCTGAGGGCCATCATCCTAAAAACAAGTACATTGTCCATATATATACCCATGCGCTCCTAGCACATCTAGGTTTGCCCCTCAGTAAAAGGATCCCAAGCACACTTGATGAAGCTTACGGTATGTCTAAAAGGATTGAACAGAACATCTCCTTATCCAGGATAAAAGATCTCTTTACTTCAGGTAATTTTAATATGGGAAGTTTGTTTGCCCGTGAAAACTTTATTGATTATATTCAGGAAGAAGTTGAACAAATCATCATTCAACGTGGGATTGTTGAAGAGATGGCCAAGGAGACAGAACCTAATGATGAAGTATCAACAGGTGCCCCTCCCTCTGAAAAAGCAATCCATGAGCCTTGTCCTCCTGTGCAACAAAAGGAATATGAGGTTAGTTGTTTTCCTTTTCAGGATTCCAATGACACCCTGCTCCATGTCTCGGAAAATGAAGGAGAAATGGAAGCCTTGAACAAAATGAAATTTCCTTGTTGTATAATCAAAGACAAAGAAGCATTCCATGAGGATGAAAAAGTAACGCATGCTGAAAACACCAGGGTCCTCGAAGTCCCTGCACAAGAAGAAATAGTAAGTTACCCTCCTCCCCTAGTTTTTGATGATGCTTTACTTTATGATGAAGGAAATGAGGAAGAGGAAAATGAATTTTTAAATGTTTCAAACCCTACATGTTATGACACAGATAGTGACATTGTTGATAAAATTGATGAGTTCATACATGTTGGGAGACGTAGGTGGGATATAGTTGGTTATGACCTAGATCCCATCTATGACACTGAGAGTCATTTCCAGGTGTTTCCCTTGCAATTGTCTCAACAGATTATTTTTTATCAATGGCAACGAGGAGATGAGGTTATTACCCATACTCTCCCAAAACCCAAGGATGACCTAATACCTTGTTTTCCTAATGATTTTTGGTCATACCTTGAGGACTTTGATAACTATTCCTCTAAGCATTTGGATTTATTTTATGAAGATGATTGTCAATCACCTCTCTGCTCGGATTTTGTTACAAGTAAGAACATTGTTTGCCTAAAGAAAGTTTCTCATGACTTTTTACTCTAGCCACCTGTTATTACTTTACCATGCTTGTCCATTAAAGGTGTGGTTGGGGAGTATATTTTTAATATTGAGTTTCCTCTTAGGCAAGCCCCAGACTCCAAGGGTTGGTTGGGTACTACAAGTTTGAGTCAGTTATCCCAGTCTTTTTATTTTCTCTTGATAGATTGCCAGTCGTCTACTAGATCTTTGTCGATCCCTCTCTTGACTTCAGAGGATGAGGATGTCCTAGGTAACCAGTTTGTGGGCCCTTTGAGTCAGTTTTCTGAACCTTGCATTTCTCATGACCCTTTATTGAAGTGGATTGAGTACTTTCCTCAAAGATGGACTTGGAAAGATTTTATCCCTCCCACCCACCTCCATGAGTCAGACTTTGAGATTTCTGATGATATGATATACATTCTAACTCATGACATTTTTGTTCTTAACTTATCATTTTTTTGTTCTATGACGAAGCACAAAGGCAAGTACAGTGGGACGTTGCTGGGTTGGCTTCACTGGTTGTTTGACTACACCAAAATCTGGCCTACAGGTAAGCGCAGGTAAGTACTTCACTTTACATTCAGGTAGGCCAGATTTTGGTGTAGTCAAACAACCAGTGAAGCCAATATATAGATATAGATATAGATATAGATATAGATATAGATATAGATATAGATATAGATATAGATATAGATATAGATATAGATATAGATATAGAGATAGATATAGAGATAGATATAGAGATAGATATAGAGATAGATATAGAGATAGATATAGATATAGATATAGATATAGATATAGATATTTCCACCTCGCATACATATCGATATCGATATTAT
>ML787847.1:206682-222495 GCA_009831015.1 Picea engelmannii | reverse complement strand
GATGAGTCATAGTTGATGAGTAGTTGACACATTATTGGTACATACTTGGTACATGGTTGGATGCACTTGTTTATGGTACAAGTTGATTACAGGTTGGTGCATGGTTGATGCACTTGTTTATGGTACAGGTTGATTACAGGTTGAGGTACAGGTTGATGCATGGTTGATGCATGGCTCAGGTTTATTGGTACAGGTTTACAGTGGTATATCTCACAGTGATAGTGTGACAGTGGTTTCATCGTTCTACTTCTACTTCAGGGCAGTTGGATGAGGCAAGGACAGGTGGTTGTAGCCACCTTCCAGTTGTAACCGGAGAACATAGGGGGTTGTATCCTCCTTCTGGTTGTAGCCAGAGAATAGGGAAGTTGGAGTTTTCTTCAAGTTGTATCCTAAGAAACAAGGGGTTTGGAGCCTCCTTCCAGTTGCAGCTGGAAAACAAAGGAAGTTGGTGCTTCCAATGAATGTAATTCTTCAAGACATATAAGAAAAAGCATTATGTGGTTTTCTTCTGCTTTGGGTTTCCACGTAAAATAGTGGTGTAATGTGTATGTGTATGGTTGTTCATTTGTTCAATGTTTATTTACTCTACAGTTATTGGATGATAATGCTACATTGATATAAAACTTGGATTATATGGTTAAAAAGGATTACATTGCTCTATTATTGATTCACCCCCCCTCTCAGTAATCCAACAATTGGTATCAGAGCAGGTTCCTTCAGAAATCAGTTTAACCACTGAAAGGTATATCATGGAGAGCAATAACTTGTATAAAAATGGAAACCACAGTTCAATGGACATAATTATGCATTTTGGACCATAAGAATGAAAACATATATACAAGCACAGGAATTTGAAATTTGGCAATCAATTGTAGATGGATACACAGCACCAGCAGTTTCGCCAATAAATAACAAAGCAGTGAAACTCGGTCAAAATAATTCCAAAGCCAAAAATGCACTTTTGAATGGTCTTAGTGAAGCAGTATTCACCAAAGTTGCACATTGTAAATCCGCTAAAGATATTTGGGACAAACTTTAAAATATTTATGAAAGAGATTCAAAAGTCAAAGAAGCAAAGCTTCAAACTTACAGAGGTCAGTTCGAACAACTTAAGATGAAGGAAGAAGAGAATATTGCAGCTTACTTTTTATGAGTTTATGAAATGGTAAATGCAATCATAGGATTGGGAGAAGAAATCAAAGAATTTGTAATTGTTCAAAAAGTACTAATATCTCTTCCTATGATATTTGACCCTAAGATATCAGCACTGGAAGAAAGATCAGATCTAAACTCAATAAGCATGGACGAATTACATGGAATCTTAACAGCATATGAAATGCAAACTGAACAGGAAAATCCAGATATAAAATAAGAAGCCTTCAAAGCATCCAAAATGTCAAAGCAAAAGGGAAGGAAAAAAGAAGAACATAGCAGCAGCAGTGACGTCTATGAAGATGATGAAGAAGTGGCCAACTTTGTCAAAAGACTGAACAAGGGAACCGACGGTATGTATAGAGGTAAGATTCCTTTAATTTGTTTTAGTTGTGATGGTATTGGACATTTTACTAACAAATGTCCTTATAAGAAAAAGAGAAATGATGAAAGTTACTCAAAAAGCAAACAAACATATAAAGGCAAAAGAACCACAAAGAAATTTTTCAAGAAAATCTTATGCACCAAAGAAGACATCTCATCATCATATGAAGATGAAGTCAGTGACAGTGAGACAGAAAGAGTTATATTCATGGCAGTAGAAGACTATGATAAAGAAGACTCCGAAGAAGAACACAAAGAAGTCGAAGAAGAATATGAAGAAGTCGAAGAAGAAATTGAAGAGGCAGAAGTTGACTACCGAGAGGAATTAATGTGTGCCATAGAAGTTATCAGAAGAGAAAAGAAGAAAAAAAATAAACTGCAAGCAGAACTAGACAAAAAAGAAGACACTCAAGAACTAGAACAAATGATCACAAATTTGAAGGTTCAAATAGAAGAATATAAAAGAATTGAAGAAGCACTCAAAGAATAGCTAGAAGAAAAAGACAAGATCATTGGAAATTTGGAAGCAGAGATTGTCACATTAAGAAAGGATCTTCAAAAGAAAAATATGCAGAACAACTCAAAATTTTTGGATGAAATTATCAGCATCAAAAATCTCATCATGACAAGTCCCGAATTGGATACAATCAGACAGAAAAATGATCAAGCTCCAAAACAACATAGCAAGAAACATATCCAAAAATCTATGCAGAAACAATCAAGGGGGATATGAATATCTACAAGGAAGATTGCAATGACACTCCTCCACCGAGAAGATTTAGATTTCAGAATCAACAACCGACAGATAGGCCTCAGGAAGAAGAAGAATTTATAAGAGTACCTCCTTTCATAAGATCTTCAACTCCCAGGTATCAAACTATATTTTTTGGTTTATGTTATGCATGTAATAATTTTGGACATAAAGCTGTGAATTACAGAGCTAACAACAAGAACACAAACAACTTTGAAAGTCATACACATAGGGGTTACCCAAGAAGACCTAGTGAAACACAGAGAATAAGTTACAACATGTTTGAATCTTTGAGCATTGAAGTGGAATGTTACAAATGTAATAATTTTGGACACATGGCCAAATATTGCAGAATGATAGTCCCTCCTAGAGAACCACAATAGAATAACAACAGTCACAGACAGGAACCTCAGAAAATGACATGGATAAGAAAGCAGGATCAGTATAGCAATGAAGAATTCACACTTGCTCTACAAGCTAAGAAGAAGAAACGTGGTTGGTATGTTGACAGTGGGTGTTCAAAACACATGATAGGTGATAGAGATAGGTTACTTACATTACGAAAGGAAAGAGATGGATCAGTCTTCTTCGGAAATGATGATTCATCCAAAATCATTGGAAAAGGAACAGTCAGAATTGGGAACAAGAATACAAAGGCAGAAAGTGTTCTACTAGTAGAAGATATGAAATACAATCTTCTAAGTGTGAGTCCACTGTGTGACCAAGGTCATAAAGTTACTTTCTATTTAAAAAAGTGTGAGATAAGAAAAGAAGGTTCAGGAAAATTGATTTCTACAGCTGCGAGAACTTCAAGCAACATATATGTGTTAAGTGAAATTGGAAATGAAAAGTGTTGTCTAGGAAAGGAAGATCAAAGTTGTCTATGGCACAGAATAATGGGTCACATACATTTTGATAACCTTGTCAAAGTCAGCAAAAGAGAAGCAAGCAAAGAAATGCCCCAGATCATGAAACCAACCAACACTTTATGCAAGCATTGTCAATAAGGAAAGCAAACAAATACCAGGTTCAAATCAAAGGAATATTCAATGACAAGACCACTTGAAATTGTGCATACTGATCTAGTTGGACCAACTACAACAAAGGGCTTAAAAGGTGAAAAACACTTTATGTTATTAGTTTTTGATTATACAAGAATGACTGCAATTTTCTTTCTCAAGAATAAGTCAGAATCTTTTGAAAAATTCAATATCTACAAGGAAATGGTTGAAAATGAAATGGATTCAAAAATCAAATGCTTGAGATATGATAATGGAGGAGAGTTCACTTCAAAGGAATTTATAGACTACTGCAACCGTCATGGAATAAAAAGGCAATTCTCTATTGCCAGGACACCTCAACGGAATGGAATTGTTGAAAGAAAGAACAGGACAGTATAGGAAATGGCTCGAACAATGCTAATGGATTCCAAATTGACAGATATATTTTGGACACGGACAGTGCATACAACATTTCACATTAAAAACAGAGTAATTCTTAGAAACAGTACTGACAAAACTCCCTACGAGATATGGAAAGGAAGATCGGAAAATGTGAAGCACTTCAGAGTTTTTGGAAGAAAATGCTACATCAAAAGAGAAGATGGAAAAATGGGAAAGTTTGACTCTCGTGTGGACAAAGGAGTACTTGTTGGTTACTCAAGTACAAGGAAAACATACAAGTGTTACAATCTAAGATTGAGCAAAGTTGTAGAAAGCATCAACGTAACAATTGATGAAACAGGCAGACCAGAATCAAAGGAAAAAGAAAATGAATCAATGGAACAATTTTTCGAACAAGAAGTAGAAGATGAAAAGGAAGTAAAAAAGGAAAATGAAGAGAATCTGACAAAAGAAGAAGAATAAGTTCAATAAGTGCCTCCAAATACACCTAGCATACGAGTACAGAAGAATCATCCTCCAGATCAGATTATCGGAAACAAAGATGCGAGAGTTGAGACTAGAAGAAGAATCCGTTCACCAGAACAAACACACCTAGCACTCAGATCTGTTAGAAAAATAGGACCGTGGAGAAATAAAATATAACAAATTCGGAAACAAAACACAAAAGATACATAATACAATAGAGACACAGATTTATGTGGTTCACCCAGTGTGGGCTATGTCCACCAGAGAAATTGTCAGGTCCTTCCTTTATTATTATCCATCATATGAAGGGATACAACCTACAACAAACCCGTTGTAACTTCCTCTTCTTTATCTCACAGTATCTCGTCTCATAATACAATATTCGCTATGATACATAATCGCAATACATTTCCCTCATAAGAGAGGGTTGCCTTCTAGGGAAAAAACTCTAACATAACTTCTACCATTAGATATGCAACCTTATAATGAACGGTCCAGATTTATAATGAAATTACAAAATACTTTTACAATGCAATTTTTCCTTCAGGGGCTTCACCCCCATACCCCCCATACCCCGTAGAGAGGGTAACCTCCCTCTGCACTCCCCCGCATGGAAGAGTGTACATTCTTCTGGGGTGTAAAGTCTTCATGGGGTATAAACACGGCTAAAAACAAAGACCTTTGAATCTAGAAAATAATCAGGATCCACAACCAACAACATCTACGATTGAACCAAGCTATTTTGAAGAGGCCAACAAGGATGAATTTTGGAACAAGGCTATGGATGAAGAATTGGATCAAATAGAGAAAAATGACACTTGGGAATTGGTTCCAAGACCAAAGGATAAGAATTTGATCGGTACAAAGTGGGTATACAGGAATAAATTGAGCGAAGATGGACAGGTTACAAGGAACAAAGTTACATTGGTATGTAAAGGATATGCACAGGTTGAAGGAATCGACTTTGAATAGACATTTGCCCTAGTTTCCATAATGGAAGCAATCTGATTGCTTTAGCTTATGCATGCTCTAGAAGTATTAAAGTGTATCAGATGGACGTAAAATCGTCTTTTCTAAATGGGGAACTTGAAGAAGAAGTCTACATTGAAAAACCAGAAGGATTTCAGTTGTTAGAGAATGCAGACTATGTGTGCAAATTGATCAGGAAAATCAGGAAAATTAGAATGACCCTGCTTGGATTATGCAGGAAGGTGAAGATCCACAGGAGTTCAAGGATAAGATCGCTAATCACCATATGTTGGTACTGAAAAATAATAAGATCCCTAAAGGTTTGATTCCTTTGGAAAGATTATTTGATCATGATGATATTCCCTTAAAGTCTACTTTGCAGCCTCATCCTGAAGAGGTTGAAGATTGTAACATAGGCACTAAGGAAACTCCTAAGATGGTAAATATATCTAAATACCTTCCCCCTGAAATGAAAAGAAAATATGTCGAGTTACTCAAGCAATACAAGGATGTTTTCACCTGGTCTTATGATGAATTAAGAACTTATGACACCACCGTAATTGAAGACAAAATTCCCTTAAAACAGGGTGTCAAACCTTTCAGGCAGAAGCTCAGATAGATAAATCTCATACTACTGCTTGTGATAGAAAAGGAGGTGAAAAATCTCCTAGATGCGAAGATCATTGTTCCACTCAGATATTCCGAGTGGGTAGCAAATCTGGTTCCAGTCAGGAAGAAAAACAGTGAAATCAGACTGTGTGTAGATTTCAGAAATTTAAACAGATCATCTCTCAAAGATAATTATCCATTACCTAAAATGAATTACGTATTGGAAAAAGTGGTCGAACCAAATATAATGTCTATGATTGATGGATTTTCAGGCTATAATCAAATTGCAGTCCATGAGAATGACAAAGAAAAAACCACATTCACCACCCCATGGGGTACGTTTATGTATGAAAAAAATCCATTCGGTCTGATGAACGCAGGAGCCACTTTCCAACGAGCTGTGGACATCGCCTTTGTCAGTGAAAGAGATAAGTTTATTGTCATTTATCTTGATGATCTAACCGTGTTTTCCAAATCTGACGCAGAGCACCCGATACACCTCAAACAAACGTTTGAGAAATGTCGAAAATTTGGTTTGTCTTTAAATCCCAAAAAATCTCATTTTGCAATGCAGGAAGGTAAACTCTTTGGCCATATAGTATTTTGAAATAGAATCAAAATCAACTAGAAAAGGGTTGAAACTATAGATACTATCAATATTCCTAGGAAAACAAAGGAAATACAATCATTTTTAGGAAAAAATAATTTTTTAAGAAGATTCATCCCAAACTTCACTGAAATTGTAAAATTGATTACAGATATGTTAAAAAAGGACATCGAGGTCAAATGGACAACCGAAGCCAAAGCATCATTCGAACGCATAAAGAAATTTATAGGTGAATCATTGGTGCTAGCCAACCCAGATTATGTGAAAGATTCTTGATTTTCTCATTCGCCTCCGAACACACTATCGCGGTCGTGCTCTTACAAAAAAACGATGAAGGTTTCAAGCAACCAATAGTGTTTTTTAGTAAAAGTCTCAGAGATGCTAAACTAAAATATGATATATTGGAAAAACAAGCATACGCAATGGTAAAGGCCCTCAAATCTTTCAGGAATTATGTGTTACATTCTAAGATAATTACCTATGTACCAACCAACATAAAGAAATTTATAGGTGAATCACTGGTGCTAGCCAACCCAGATTATATGAAAGATTCTTGATTTTCTCATTCGCCTCCGAACACACTATCGCGGTCGTGCTCTTACAAAAAAACGATGAAGGTTTCAAGAAACCAATAGTGTTTTTTAGTAAAAGTCTCAGAGATGCTAAACTAAAATATGATATATTGGAAAAACAAGCATACGCAATGGTAAAGGCCCTCAAATCTTTCAGGAATTATGTGTTCCATTCTAAGATAATTACCTATGTACCAACCAACGTTGTCAAGGATATATTAGTTCAACCAAATAGTGATGGAAAAAGGGGCCGATGGCTAGCCAAGATACAGGAATTTGACCTAGAAGTAAAACTGACCAAACTTGTCAAAGGTCAGGGCTTGGCTAAATTACTAGTCGAATCAAATTTTCTAGCACTTGGGATAAATCATCTACAAGCTTACAAATATTTTCCAGACATAGATGAATTTGATGTTACTATACCTACAACCGAGATTCAAGAAAAAATATCTTCCTCTGCCTGGTATAAAGACATAGTTTCTTACCTTCTAACTTTGCAGTGTCCAGGTGATATGACCCCTTCCAAAGATAGAACGTTGAAGTTGCACGTAGTAAAGTATTGTATCAAGGATAGCCAACTATATTGGAAGGATCTTTATTGAGACATTTAGTAGAATCTGAAATGGAGAGAGTCATAAATGAATTTCATGAAGGGGTGTGTGAAGGGCATTACGCCTGGAGAGAAACGACCTATCAAATCCTGAGAGATGGATATTATTGGCTGAAATTATTCACTTATGTGAATGCCAAAGTTAGAGCCTGTAACCCCTGTCAACCATTTTCAGGCAAGTAAAAGCTTCCGGCCTTACCTTTGGTCCTAGTCAAAATAGAAGCTTTGTTTCATCAATGGGGTCTGGATTTCATCAGTGAAATACATATACATTCAAGCGTACAACATAAGTGGATTTTGACCACCATTGACTATTTCACTAAATGGGTGGAGGCCATTCTGACGTGAAACGCAACGGACGTAGTGATGATTAGTTTTCTAGAAGAGAATATTTTATCGAGATTTGACTGTCCTTGGAAGATAGTCATTGATAATGCCCAAGCTTTCAAATCCATGGCTATGGTAAGTTTTTTTCAAAAGTACAACATTGTACTAGGACATTCCACAACCTACTATCCTCAAGGCAATGGATTAGCTGAGTCCTCAAACAAGAGCCTAATCTCCATAATTAAAAAAGTGTTGATTGAAAATAAGAAAGTCTGGCATGTGCATTTGAAATATGCTTTGTGCGATAATAGAATAGGCACTAAGAAATCAATCGAAATTTCCCCTTTTCAAATGGTATACGGTACCGATGTGATTTTCCCCATAAATCTTGCTCTGCCCATAATGAAACTCTGGCATAACGCGAAGGAAGAGCCAAATGACACCACCAGAAGAATAAATCAATTGATTGAAGTCTAGCAAAATAGGGCTGAAGTGGATGAGAGACTCCAGAAATATCAGGATAACATGAAAGCCTTGTTTGACCAAAAAGCTAAAGATAGGAAATTTCTCCCTGGTGACCTGGTTTTAAAGTGGGATGCCAGGAAGGAAGACTCGGGAAAGGACGGAAAATTTGACCATATCTGGTGTGGACCTTACAAGATCACAACTTCTAAGGGAAAGAATTCATTTTTGTTAGAAAATCTTGATGGAAAGATCCTTAACACCCCTATCAACGGGTGTTACCTGAAGCATTTCATGCAGTAACCAGATTCTGAACTCACATTGTACATACTGGTTTGATTTTCACATTTTTGTTTACAATTTTTCATTTTTTCGGTAAGTCTCTACTTTCACTGTAAATAAAAACAAGTTTGTTGATTTCATAAAAAAATATATATATAAAAATAAGTAACGCATAGAGTTATGATCTACAAAAATTCCTGACAACTCTCATGTTTATTTTCATTGCAGGATACTTGTTGATAGTCGAGAGATAATTTGTATCATAAATCGATACTCACGTTTCAAAACATTGGCTTTCTCTTGAAACAGGGGATAAATAGATACCTTATTTGGTTGAAAATATAGAGAAAATCTGAGGTATGAACTTTTGCCCTACTGACCCAAGTTAAATTTTCAAGGAGATATCACTAGGTATGACAAAAGTTTCCTCTGTAAAAATATTGTCACCTAATCTACAACCAGAGGAATATAAAATTACAGTTTAATTCTCAAAAAATTTCTCTGGATAAAATAAAATTAAAAAATCAAATCAAAAAATGAAATAAAATTTATAATAAGAAAATAAGCAATAAAAAGACATTAAAGAAAATAATTCAAGAATCAATACACAAACTCGCCCGGGAGTGACCGTGTGTACAATAGAACATCTGAACCCTCATTTTGTTTTTCCTGCTTATCCTCAAGCTAGATTTTCTTGTGATTATAAATGTATTTTCTTGATATTCATGGAGGAAAAAGGACTTCACCTTAACTCTGAGAGCTCAGAAGCAAGTTTTCAACATGAGAATGGGCAAAGAATCCTTATGGTTCCTCTGAATTTAACTGAAAGAAAGTATTTATGCATTAATCCTAACTACTTTAGATTTTCTAACGGATTTAAACTGATTAGTTTCGCTCAAGGAAAGTCCCTGGAAAATAAAAGATCCCCATGAAAACTTCCCTCTAAGCGAAGGTGTTTTGAAGGTCATAAGAGGATTAGTCCAGAGTAATCAAAGTGAGTTAACAGACCTCTATTGCTAAATTATAAATAGATATCATCCCTGGTATATTATATACAAATTGATTTCCCCCACTTCATGTTTTACAAATATAAGACAGATGGTGAAAGGAAATTCATAAAATGATTGCCCCCATCTAGTCCAAAAAAGAGACGATGAAAGGAAATTCATTAAATGATTGCCCTCATCTCAGCATTTAAATTCAAAGCTACTAATTGAAGTGGTGAAAGGAAATTCAATATGGGAATTAGATAACTTCATCGGGGTACTGAACAGGCTCGCTAGCAGTGAAGCAATGTCTATGATATCTGCAAGGTTGTTATACATGTATTATAATGTACTCTGATCACTAGTTCTTTTTCGACTATATCTACATTCTAAGACAACACGGGACTCCATGATTAAACCATTTAAATTCATTTTCCTTGATGTGAACAAAATCAAACAGAATCTGATAGATTGATTAAGGTTATTTTGAGTATCTCAGGCAAATCTAAAATCAATTTAAAGAAAATGAATCCATTAATAAGCCTAAACTCGAGATCGGTGAATGATTAAGTTTTGAAAGTTTTCGGAGATATGGATGAAGTCCAAAGCCCTTCTGTGTGTCCTTTTTCAGAATGCGTTTCACAAAAATGAAATAATGACTCCATTTACCCAATAAAGGCTCTTGGTCTACTGTTATTTTGCGTCTCACAAGGAGACGAGATCCCTAGATGGAGCCTATGTTGGAACACATATATATTTATAAAATTGTAGACTTTAATAGATCTCACTATTGTTTAAATAAAAACAACGTACGCTTAATTCTCACCATTGATTAATTTTCCCATTTAATCAAATGATCCTAATCTCTTAAGAATTATGGAGCCGCCTACTCGTTAACGAGTCAAATAAACAAAGACTACATTTGAAAGATCGGGTTTCAGAGTTTCACGATGCAGGAATTTCAACATACAACAATTCCAAAGTATCGATAGTCGAAGTCATGAAATCGTCTTAAGCATTAAACCATATTAATTAAGAATTAAAAAACAATTAACAGTTAATTAATCATATTGTGATTTCGCGTTTCAGAGATCCTGCCTCAAAAGACTTTCAAAGTCCCGATAGCCGAAATCGAGAAACTTTCTTAGGCTGATCATGATTCTTTAAAGGGGTTAAACATGATTAAAGTTAATCAATCACATCGGGATTTCACATTTCAGGGATTATACCTTGAAATGTCATAGGATATCCTGATATCTAAATTCGCGAAATTTTCTTAACGATAAGTGTGATTAACTGACGTGTTAACGATGATTATCACATAATCAATCCTTCGCTAAATAATGACTCGAAAAAATTCAAATGTCATCTGTGCTTTTCCCAAAAATGAATGACATTAATAATTGATTTACAACAATCATTCCAAGTGAGATATTAAAACACCACCGAAATCTTTTCATTAAGGAAAATCAAATGCCTCGTCAGTAGAAGTATTGGAAAATCGACGCAATTAAAGGAAAAGGATATTGAATTTCAAATTTCATTGTGTGTTTTCACTAACCAGTAAGTTTTCAAGGTAATAAACTTTGTGCATTTCCTGTGACAGATAACAGAGCTCTGAGACCTTGATACCATGGTTCCTCAAAAAGAAACTAAATCACCTGGTGAAGGATCAATCCAGAACACAGGTATTATTTCCGACACCTCGCCTAGAAGCATAGACGTTGTCAAATCCTAGACGCAAGTGTTCAATATTCTATAGTTTGAATTGGTCAATTGCATGGATGACTCAGATGATGATGAGACAGAGGACCTAGCTACCAAATACAAAATTGTTTCCCAATCAGAGCTACATAAGATAGCAACGAGTCCTAGGCTCTTGCCATACAACGATGTGATTGGCTGGGCATTGGAGAATGTGGATATCCCTACCATAACCATTTTCAATTCACAAAAGGTCGTAGTTGGGTCTTTCTGGACAGAACATCTACAGGTGATGTACAAATTGTCTCTGATATCCAATTTCATTTACAATGTCAGATTCTTAGTAGATTTTGACAAAAAGGAATGTGCCCAATATGGAAAAAACCTTCCCGACTTAATCAAGGAATAGTACTCTCTCCCTGAGAAGTTCAAAGCCGACTCCCATGGTGTATACACATTTTCTTCATTAGAACCTCACATCATGTACATAGAAATGATGATGTGTAGACTCTACGGGAAAGAAGACACAGCCCATTTCTTTTTACAGTGGGTGCCCATTATGCACACAGTGGCCGAGGGTTATTTTTTTTATTGGGCCAGGATATTGTCAGACAGTTTGGTTAAAAATATTACAGGATATCATTCACTAAAATCCAAGGGGAAACTGGCCCAATTTTTCATGTCGGATTATATCATGGACGTCGTCTATTTTATGATGCATTTTCCGCTGATGGGTTGGAGCTAGACTCCAAATAGTGTTGAACCCATACATATTTATCATTTGAAGCTTTGGGAAGACAAGGAGAAAGATTTCTTTTATGAAATCTGCAACTAGGTGGTGGTGTCGATGCACACCGCTATATATGGTTACCCACCTCCTAGAATTTCTAACAAAATTGTGACTAATCTGAGCAAGATAGCAGATCGGTACATCGAGGAGAATTTCTCCTATATTAGGGTTTTCGGTTGTTCGATTCCTCCACATGCTCTTCCTAAATTTTTACCAAACCGATTGGTGTGCCACAAAGTAGCACATCAAACTGTGCTTAGAGGGATTGGTAAGGAGCTCAAAGCAGTACAGAAAAAGGTATGTCCATCTTTTCCCTTGCATATTGGTACGTTTTCTCTGTTGGATTTAGGCCATTCAAAAGTGGAGGTTGCGGCCCTAGGAGAAATCAAATTGGTCGATATTGAATTCAAGAAGCATGATCCATAGAATATCATAGGGAACCACATGGCCAGTTGCAACCTAAAAAGATATGAACATGAAGATTCTCCTCAGGATGAAATATTCCAAGGAGCGAGGTCCTATCAAGAGGTTTTGAATCGAATTCAAGCTCTGACATCAAACAAAATGGTCGAGTTTTCTAATTTCCAGAAACATCGAAGAAATAGCCTCCCCAAAGTATTGCAAGGGGAAACCCCAACACCTCCAACCACACAACAAACAAAGACCCAAGGGTTAGAAACAGGGAGCTCTAGTGGACAGGATGCCTGAGAAAAATTGGAGGAAATTGAGGCCTTGATAAAGAAGGCAGAAGAAAAGCCACAGTCCACATCGGGTAAATTAGCAACTGACACAGCTGAGAAGTAGACATCCACTGAGATAGGCAGTCCTATCCAATCTGTCACACCTCTAGAGTTCAATAGAGGGAGCCCGATGGCCAAAGTTGTATTCATAGGATACCTTAGACTTATTTTAGTAGCAGAGATGCCTCCTTCGGAATTCTTCTTCAGTAAGAAGAGAAGGGTTATGGTAAAGAGATAAACACATCAGAAGGAGGGCGCAGCTATTAAAAGACACAGTGTGTTATTAGAGGGGCAAGCCTTAGAAGAAGAAGACTTTGCCACAGAGGTCGCAGGCTCGCTGGGAGATTTTGCGACAACAAACCAGTTTTTAGTGAGCAACCTAAAGGAGAAGTTGAAGCAGAAAGATATGATGATAGGCCAATTGCAAAATCAAGTGAAAACGGTGGAAAAGAATGTCAGGAGTTAGATCAACAAGGATTTTGAGCAGATTAGAGCCAATGATAGACAGGAAATCCAGCAGCTCAAATCCGGTCTTGATGAGATGCAGAAAAAGTCATAGACAAACGATGAATTAGTCATGCAGCTGCAAGCGAAGGTAAGCTTAACTGAAAAAGTAGTAGTGGATATATTAGCTTTCCAAACCCAAACTCTAGAGATACATAAGGAACTGGAATCAGCACAACGACAACTTTGCAATAAGGTGGAAGCTATCCAAAACCATTTTCAGGTGGTAAATCAAGCCTTAGATAACATGTGTTTAAAGGAGAGAGAGGTTATTTCTGCTCAGACCAATTTCCAAGAAGAAGTTGTGTCTTTGGCAAGAGAAGGAGTATCTATGGTTTCTAGGTTGTTTGTTTTAGAGAAAATCAAAGTTGATATAATATTGAAGGCCTGGGAAGCTAACATAGCTGAAAGTAAAAGAATGGATAAAGAAGTGAAGATGTTTTTCATTCACTTGACAAAGAGTCATTAGGCCTCGACAAAGATAGTATCTCTGAAGTATTAGCACAAGTTGATATAGCGAAGCATCAACTTGACATTAAGACCAACATGGAAGAGGCTCAGGCTGAAATCTTACAATTAAAGAAGATTGATATTACTCAGATAAATAGATGGATAGTGAAGCCCAGTTTACAGCTATAGTCTATAGCTTCATAATATAGGAGAATGGAAAATAGATTGCCTCAATTAGAAAATAAATTATATGCTTTTGAGGAAAATGACTTAACAGAACCCTCCAGGTTGGTGGTACAATTTGTGAGCAAATGTGTTAAATGTATCGAACGAGAAAAAGACAGCACCTCCGAAAACCAATGAGGTAATCTGTACACATCATCTGTACAGATCATGATTAGAGATTATCTATTTCTGAGCTAGACAACAGGAAAGAAAAACACATATGCCAGCATGGCGAAAAGACAAAAGAGATGCAAGTGAAGCACTTTAGATTTCACTTTTTGTAACCTTTACTATTTTAGAAATAAGGATAATTTCAATCGTTTAGGGTTGAGAACCTTTTGTATAAATACATATTTAGAAGAATGAATAAAGGCTTGTTTTTTTTCGTATTGTAACTATTAAAACTCATCCTTGTGAGTATTAATACAAGCGTAGATAGGGATTCCAAATTTTGTGCAGTTTGAGTTATGTGCTCTTCTTGTATTTCATATTTCCAATTTTCTTTATGTTACCCCTCGATAAGTGAATGACTGCAATTTAGTACAACATCTACTGTAATCATATTTCATTTAGTTATTTGATAAGCTAGCAGTTTTTTCTTTGTATTTGCTATCAACAAATACAAGACCTGCAAGTTATTTGGATCACTATATCATATATCCTTTCAGGGGTGCATTCTACTCTTTCTTCTACTATAAACAAGGTGAGACTCTTATGTCATTGATGTCTTAGTTTGTTTAATATTTTTGTAATTTTCTCTATCACCATTCAATTTGATTAATTGACTCAGAAGAAGAAACACGGCCTATGTTCTGTTCAACTATTAATTTCATTTGAGGATTTAAATTCTTACATAACTAACGGAAGAAAAATCACTCTTAAAACAAATCATTCATTAATTCTTGATGCCTGACATTATGCTTTGAGACTTAAGTTTAATCTCAGGAACAACAAAATCTAAGGAAGGTTGTAGGTATGTGATCATATACACCAGGTGTATTAAAGAGTTACAAATCATATTTGGATGAT
The DNA here is from genome assembly GCA_009831015.1 of Picea engelmannii. Classification (NCBI taxonomy): domain Eukaryota; kingdom Viridiplantae; phylum Streptophyta; class Pinopsida; order Pinales; family Pinaceae; genus Picea; species Picea engelmannii. The sequence continues at coordinate 207,474 of ML787847.1, read as the reverse complement.
GATATTGATGAGGGATTTTGGTTGAGGTACATGTTGGGTACATGGTTGAGACAAGTAGTTGATGAGTTGGCACATACATGAGGTGTATAGTTGATGATGTTGGTACATATTGATGAGTCATAGTTGATGAGTAGTTGACACATTTTTGGTACATAATTGGTACATGGTTGGATGCACTTGTTTATGGTACAGGTTGATTACAGGTTGTTTGGTACAGGTTGGTGCATGGTTGATGCACTTGTTTATGGTACAGGTTGATTACAGGTTGAGGTACAGGTTGATGCATGGTTGATGCATGGTTCAGGTTTATTGGTACAGGTTTACAGTAGTATATCTCACAGTGATAGTGTGACAATGGTTCCATCATTCTACTTCTACTCTAGGGCAGTTGGACGGGGCAAGGACAGATGGTTGTAGCCACCTTTTGGTTGTAGCCGGAGAACATAGGGGGTTGTATCCTCCTTCTGGTTGTAGCCATAGAATAGGGGAGTTGGATCTTCCTTCAGGTTGTAGCCTAAGAAACAAGGGGGTTGGAGCCTCCTTCCAGTTGCAGCTGGAAAACAAAGGAAGTTGGTCCTTCAAGACATATAATAAAAATCATTTTGTGGTTTTCTCATGCTTTGGGTTTCCACGTAAAATAGTGGTCTATCGTGTATGTGTATGATTGTTCATTTGTTCATTGCTTATTTACTCTGCAGTTATTGGATGATAATTCTAAATTCATATAACACTTGGATTATATGGTTAAAAAGGATTGCATTACTCTATTACTGATTCACCCCCCCCCCCCCC
>ML787847.1:171343-206558 GCA_009831015.1 Picea engelmannii | reverse complement strand
ATAATAAATCCATATTGCTTCATGGCAAGAAAATCAAGAAATGTCAGTTATTGGAGAAAAGTCTCTATAAATGTAATGGGAGAAAAAGAAAAATGGTATTTTCCCCTTGAGAGAATGGAGGATATTTTTCTATGAGGAGAGAACATTATTGGATCTTCCTTTCTATTGTAATATTAATTTTATTTCTTAATAAGAGAAACCATTATTGGCTGAAATTATTGTTGGAGATTTATGTTGTGCTTTGAATTTGACATTGATTGTTCTTTTCATTCATTGGTGCATCAAAAGGGTGTAGGAATGAGTAAATTTTTGTAGTAGATTATTCTCATCAACTACTATTTGTTCTTTCCCTCTCTTGATCAATATTTTTACTAGTTTGGGTATCATATTTTCATTTTCAACTTTGCTTGTAGGTTGTCCTCAGTTTGTTGTTTCTATTTTGAATTTTATGCAATTTAATCTTGTGAACTAATTCCCAGTTATTGTTTGTATTTGCTTCAATTTATTCTATGATTTTCATTAGATTAGTTTAGATGTCGATATTTGCATCCGCATTTTGTATATAAGTTATATGCATTATCATTCATTGCATTCAAAACCCTAAATGATGGGCCAAGTTGAAACTAGTAAAACCCTAAATAGTGGGTTGGGGCACAACTAGTAAAACCCTAAAACAAAGAATAGTTGTCAAGCTAGAATCCAAATCATTTATCCTACGAAACATGAGAGAGAGAGAGTCTAATTAGGCCTCTTTCCTATGGATAACCCCTACTATTTATGATTGGGCATTCCACCTCATCAACATTAGTGAAAGTAAATATTCAATGAAAAATACACTTACACTTGTATAAATTAAATAGGTATACATTTAAAGTGTGTTCTTATCCCTTTCTTCCCCATGACTCTAGTTCTAGTCGCTCTTCAATGTGTTCACCATCCCACACAATTGAATCATTGGCATGAATTTGTTTTAGGAACTTGAACATTAAAAATAAATATTTTTCTACAATGTACCCTTTAACCATGCAGCCTTATGGGAATGGGAATGTTTGTTGCCTTACAAATCCTTTAAGATTTTTCATGTACCTCTCCATAAAAAAAAAGCATTCATCCACAACTCACCACACCAACTAATTTAATGTCTTCAACAAAATGTACCCAAAAATGGACTAGAATATCCTTAAAACTAGTTGGAACTTCTTAAACCGAAAAAAAAAGAACAATTTCCACTATATCTCTTTGGAAGTGATTCACGTAGTATCAAGGCCAACACAAAATCTAAATGTTTAGTGACTTTATAAAAGTTACACTATACCCTGACATTTCATAAGTGGACGACTAGAAATAAATAAAAACCAATCCATGATAGTCACAATTACCTCGCAAATGAAAATAACTGTCCAATGCAACAACGTAAATGTGATGTGAGACATTTCATCCAAATATGGTTATTGGAGAGAGATCTTAAACATTTTCATCTAATAAAATGGTTAGAGTGTACTAATAATAAAATGGGAAAATCGTAAATGTGATGTGAGACATTTCATCCAAATATGGCTATTGGAGAGAGATCTTAAACATTTTCATCTAATAAAATGGGAAAATCACAAATTAAGGATGTTCATCAAAAATTATATCACAACCACATTAGTAGTTGGAATCTTATGGTGAATGTGTGACTTGAGACTTGTCAAGTGACCATCAAGAGTAAATGTTTTACTCAATGAAGAGTTGTATCTTGTTTTTGTTTGAATTATATGAATCACCTTCTTCATAAGATTTAAGTGATCCTTAGACCATGTCCATAGTGCATGAGGAATTATTTGTCCATAGACATTTATCATTTATTTTGTTCATAGATCTTTTTTTTGATATAGCTAAATTTATTTTAGAAGTATTTGTGTCTCTCTTGGTGGAAGTAATGGGTTTCCAAAGAGAATATAACGCATTTTTAAGAATGTGTATTGATTGGTAAGATTTATGTGGCGAGAGTTATTTTTAGAGATATTCAGAAAAATCATAATATTTTCGTTTGTTTGTCAACATTTCATATCTATATCAAGATCCATCTTCAAAATAATAAACCTGAGTAAAACAATGAAATGAGCAGCAATAAATACTAAAGAGGGAAGGAAACCTAAGAGTTGGGTGTCAAAAAAACCTTAAAATTATAATTAATATTAAGGTTTAACAATCAATAAATATTATTAAGATGTGATCTATTAATAATAATATTAATGTTGATGTTTAAAGTTTAATAGTGTTATTTGGATTAGGGGTAGGGTCATAGATACTCTTAAGAGATTTAATAATACTAGAATATTACTAAATAATAAAGTAATAATAATAATAAAATATTAGTATTAATCTTAGGGTAAAATAATGTTGGTTTTTTTAGTAATAGATTCATTAATCATTTAATATGTAATAAGATAGTACTAGTATTAGTATTAAGGATAAAATTCTTGAATAATAATATTAATAATAGTATTATAAGTTATAGTCGCTATTATTAAAAATTGGTATTAGTATTAAGGATTTTAATAGTGTTAGTTTTAATAATGTTAAAATTATAATGAGGTTATCCATACTAAATAATATGAGGAAATTAAAATTATTAATAGAACTTAAGGGAGAATTAATATAATTATTTGGAATATTATTAGGTGTTAAGAAAAAATATACTATTAATATTAAAAGTGAATCTATGAAGGTAGAAAGAAGGAACTAAGGAGGGATTAAATATATAGAAGGACTAAGAGAGAAGTGAATACAACTATCAAACAACAAACAACAAAAGGATAAAGAGAAACATGGGAAATCAGAACAAATCTGAATATTCTTACCTATTCCTTCTGTCGTGGATCAAAGGGATCCAACTTTCACTGATTTCTAGACCATTTTATATGTTTAGGTTGTTAGGATGCTTAATGATTTCAATTGCTTCCCTAATTCGTCATTTAAAGAGGTGTTCTTCCTTTGCTAGAATTTTGGTGTCTTCTAAGAGCATGTGGTGTTTTGTTTAAAGAGTGTGCTCAGCTAATGATGAGGAGCGAGTACGTTCATTCTTGATGTTAGCTCCATACTCTTTAATTCTAATCTGAAAGGAGAACCCAGTTTCTCCGATGTAGCATTTACCACATGAACACTCTATTTTGTATACTCCTTTACATTTGTGATGGTCAAGCTTGTCTTTAACATATCTCAATTTATTTTTTATGGTTTTAGGTGGTTTGAAAGAGGTCCTAATCTCTTTTTTTCTCAATACTTTTGCAATCCTATCAATTACTCCTTGGATGTAAGGAAGGTAGGAATTCATACCAAGGGTCTGGTTGTTCGGGGAATGAGGTCCATTACTTGCTCTTTCTAGGGATTTCCTTATCACATTCTTAATGTCTTTTTCCTTGTAACATATTCTCTTGAAGACTTTGGATAGGTGATATTTCTTGTGCTCTAGGCGCTCTTCATGAGAGATTCTTATGAACCTCGTGGCTAAAGTTTTGAGAACCCCTAAATTTTGGGTGGGGTGATGATGGGAGCTTGCATGAAGATAGTTTTTTGTGTGGGTCTTTTTTCTATAGACTACATGTCCAATGTTCCCATCTTCTTTCATGTTGATTAGTACGTCTAGAAATGGAATACTACCATTTTCTTCAAGTTCCATTGTGAATTTTATATCCTTTGAAATATCATTCAGATGTTGGAAGAATTTATCTATCTTCTCTTTCCCATGGGTCCAAAGTACATTAGTATCATCAACAAATCTCTTCCATATTAATGGTTTCGGAGGATAAGAATCTTGGGCTTTCTTATCAAATGTTTCCTACATGTTATTTTAATCCATTAAATGTCAAACTAAAAGTTCTTCCCAACATGGGAGATCATAAAATTTAAAACCAAGATTCATGATTTTTGGCATGTAATATTGAGTAATTTTGATGTCATTTGGATGCTCAATAGTTTCAAGATCACCATTGCATTCTGGAAAAAAAATTCCCCAATATATTGGTGTCATGTTATGAGCAAGGGGTCTTTCCTTACCCACCCATTAAAATTTCTCTTCAATTGATGAAAATGGTTCTCTACATGCAAATTTACTCTCCTATATCCTTCATAAACATGTACACTTATGAAAATATGTAGAACACCCTCAATAAATGTCCTTAGACAACATGGACAAGAAAACAATATTTTTTCTTTAGGCCTAAACTATAATAAAGATATTGTTAGAAAATTTACACACTTAGGAGTTAAGTTAGGATCAACTTGAGATAATGTGTCTTTAGGTAAAGTGTGTTTCTTTAGCGTGTTTCCTTAGTTGCATTAGTATGCATTTGTAGTTATGTAGTCTAACAATCATGATATGTTCTATACATAAAGTGATCCAATAGTTCATATTCTCCTCAATACTAATGGCTATATTGATTTGTGGATTAACACCCAATTGGTCCATGATCTCTATTTAAAGATCATGGAGGGTCATTTGTTGATGATCAATTGTGAAAAACATGTATGTAATGTTTTCCCTTTTGCAATAGTATATTGCCTCAAGTGGCCATGTTGTTTGGGACCATGGATTGTTTTCCTCTTTGAGGGTTTCAACCACATAAAAAAAAATTGTTTGTGATTTTCTCACAATGATCATTAGAAAATGACCCTCCATGCTATTTAAATAGAGATCACGGACCATTAATCGGGTGTTAAGCCACAAATCAATATAGTTATTACTGTCAAGGAGAATATGAACCATTAGATTACTTTATGTCTAAAACATATCATGATTGTTAAATTACATAACTACAAATACATATTAATGCAATTAAGAAACACACTTTACCTAAAGACACAGTATCTCAATTTGATCTTAACTTAACTCCTAAGAGTATAAATATCCTAACATCCCCCATTAAAAACAACTTAGGATGGGATTCAAGGATTTACAAAGGTGACACAATAGGAGAAGGAAAGAGGCATTAGAGCCTATAAATATAAATAATATACCAAAATGACTATACCATAAATTATTGATGTACAAAAATGTCTAATTAATTTATTAAAATGATTTGAATTATTTCATAAGATTTGAACTGTTGAAATACATAAGCATGTTATGAGATCTAGAGAGTCATGGATAGTCCAACAAATTACACCATACATCACAACTAACCTTCCACATAAATTTCATGAAATATCATACATTTGAATTACATTCCATACCAACAACATATCCTCTATGAAAAGTTCCAAGTAAACATCCATGACATTGACTTGATGTTTTCCATGAACAATAAAATTCAACATCAAATGCTCTTTCTTTACATCCATCCAAGGAAAGATATTATGCTTAATTCATAGAATGGGACAAATTGAATAAGTTGTAAATTGCAAAGAGAATGGATGCATTATATCCATCGCTAAGCCAAGCATTGCACTATATTTTTAGGGTCATGACATCCTTAACCCCTTTATGTAGATAGATTACTATGAATTGCTATGTATGGAGGCCATCACTAGTAAATAAGGCCATTGTAGTAGTGTGAACGCAATTATTGTAAGAAGGCTTACTAGAAGGTTCTCCCTACTAGAAATTTTCTTATCTAGAATGTTATTAGGGGAAATAAAGTACTATAGAAATATGTAGAATCATTTTAGTAGATTTTTTGGGAATCATTTGTAATTTTAGCTCTACTCTATTGGAGGTTACCCCCTCGAAGAGACAAGTGAATATTGTTTCCATATCAATAAAGGTACAATATTTTGGTTCATATTGTCTATTGTATTTTCAGTTCTATTTCTTTCCAAAATAGATTTGAATAATACATGTAATTTCTACTCTGAATACTTCTAATTAGCACATCACAAGTGGTATTAGAGCACTTTCTTGGTACAATTTTAAAGCAATTTATTTTAGGCTAGAGATGTGTTCTGGAATCTATAAATAACACAATGATCTATCATTCAACGAGTAAATCTATGGTTGGGGATGCATTCATGTGGGAATTATAAGATTTTTCACCTAGTTGGGAACCCTTGTAACCCTTTTTGGTATCCCTTCGATTAGTACCACATAGGACATCACTTGTATACGAAATTTCACTTCCACGTAACCTTGAGTATATTGAAAGTTGTGTAGGTGTACTAAAACCAATATTAGATCAATTTCTCAACTATATAACTTCTATAGTGACACTGAGAAAAACACTTAGGAAGGTTACTCTCTAATACCTTGGTAATCAAGTAGTACGAATAATGGTATAGTTGAACCTCCTTAGATAGAGCCATGAGATATTGGGATGAGTATTATTGTTGGACCCTACTAGTATATCAAAGATCTATAGCATAGGGAACTCCCTTGTCCTTAGGACCATTGAATCCCTACTCCTTGTTTTCAATCCAGAAAACTTATAAAACAATAGGTTGTGTTGAAATCTTGAACTTCAGTCATTGGAAATCTTGTTTTTTGCTTCCAGTAAAACAAATTCCTACATAATATTCAATATTAATAATTTTAGCATTATGTCATCGTAGTATTCTTCAGTTGAGAGTATACCTCTACAAAATTTAAAAAAGAGAGTATAAAGTGGTCCCACCGACACCTTTATTTGGGACCTATCTCAATAAACTCCTTGTGTCACACTAATTGCAATGGTCCCCCTCTCCCATCATCCTTATTTTGTGGACCCACTCACCCCATTGCTAGTTATCTATCTGAATACACCCAGGAAGTTGCACTGATCACATTGGTATAACTCTCTAGTAAGTCTTTTTGTGTGGAATTGATAGCCCCATTAAATTGCACCTATATAGTCCCACCCCCCAATAACCTTTTTCTTGTGCACCCATCCAGATGGCCACCCAAAACCAATATTATGGAAATCACATTTCTAACTTGGAAAATTTGTGTGATGAGTTGCAAAGAAAATTTGAGCATGCTCAAGCTGTTACTGATAAAAAAATTTCTATAGTTAATGGCAATCTCAACAATCTGGAAAATTTTCCTAACCATTCATCCCAAATTTTTTATTGAATTCAAGGAAACTCAACTCAAGGAACGTTCATTCCACCAAGAGGGAGTTGAATCGTCCCATCTCTTGGGGCCTCACTCTAACCTCTTTGTCTGTGATCTGTGCCTTCCTAAAGTGGATGTGAATAAATTTGATGGCTCCAACCCCACTATTTGGGTCACTCAAATGGAACATTATTTTGAACTACATGGAATCATTGGTGACTTAATGAAACTTCTAATGGGTGTCTTGTTTAGACCCTAAATACTAGCAATGGTGGCATTGGCATAAGAATTCCCACAAAGGTTATATTGCTTGGACTCAATTTATAGTTTATATTTATGAATGTTTCGAACCCAATGCTCATCATTCGGGCCACTTGACCAAGCTTAAACAATTGGGTATAGTTGAAGACTACATCTATGCTTTTCAAAAAAAAATTGTCCAGACCAAAGGCATGTCCAATAATTTCTTCTGAGAATGTTTTCTTAGTGGTTTGAAGGAAGAAATATATGTCTGGGTCTCAATGGCTCTCCCTACCAGTTTTCTTGAAGCCACTTAACGAGCCAGAGAAGCACAATAGGTTGTCAATGCCCAAATAAATAAATAAACATCCTTTATTCCCCATCCCACCAATCCCTCTCCTCCATCTCCTCCTCTCAAGATCCACAAATCAACCCATGCTTAAATGGACGAACATCAACTTAAAGGAATTTGATATATTGTAATGAAAAATATTTTCCTAGGCACAAATGTAAGGAGAATAAACTTTTTATGGCCATTTCAAAGGACAAATAAAAAAATTATGGTGATGCTCTCCCTCAAGAACACCTGCCTCAACCAAATGATGGCATTCCCCCCTCTGATCAACCAGATGTGGAACCCCAAACATCCCTACATGCCTTGACTGGTATTTCATCTCCCCGAAACATCAAATTAATTAGATACATCAAGCATCATAAATTCATTATCTTAATTGATAGTGGTAGCACCCATAAATTTATTCACTATAGGGTCTCCCAAGAGACACATAGCGCTTTACATGCAATGAACAAATTTCAAATCACGATTGTTAATGGAGGTTCCATGAAATGTGGGGGTCATTATGAAAATGTGCACCTTCAAATTGATGATTATTCTTTGAAATCCCACATGTTTTCCATTGAAATGGGTGGTTAAGACATTGTTTTGAGTGTAGAATGGTTATGCACACTGGGCCCCATCACCATGGATTTCAAGAAGTTATACTTTATTTTCTAGTAGGCAGAGCATTGCTATACTTTTCAAGGAATCAAATCCGCTTCTCCCAATATCATCAGCTCGCACCATATGGAAAAACTCTTTAAAATGGACATTCTAGAATTACCATCCAATTCCATGCCATTCAAACCTTTGAGACCTCTTAATAACCCATTCATCCAAACATGAAGTTAGTTTATCCAAACATCAATAAATTTTTAAAATCCCCCAAGGCCTCTCACCCTCTTATGGTGCACATGATCATTATATTCCTCTCATACCTGGTATCCTTCCACCAAATGTCCACCCTTATCCCAACTCATTTTTTCAAAAAACTGAAATCAAAAAGATTGTTTAAGAATTGTCAGTTGCAGGTGTCAACTTCCTTATTACCAATTCTTATTCCTCCCCTATTGTCATGGTGTTGGTTGTGGAGCCTAATTATCTTCCTGATTCGTAGGTATTTGCTTTCAGCCATGTTTATACCCCATGAATACTTTACACCCAAAAAATATGTACACTCTTCCACGCGGGGGAGTGCAGAGGGGGGTAACCCCTCTGTGGGGTCCAGGGGGGCTATCCCCCGACTTGGGGGTTCGGGGGCAGCATACCCCGATGGGGGTTCGAGGGCGAAGCCCCTGAAAGAAAAATTGCCTTGTAAATGTATATTGCAATTTCATTGTAAATCTAGACCATTCATTATAAGGTCGCAGATCTAATGGTAGAAATTATGTTAGGGTTTTTTTCCCTAGAAGGAAACCCTCTGTTATGAGGGAAATGTATTGCAGCTATGCATTATGGCGATTATTGTATTCTGAGAGTGGAGACTGTGAGAGAAAGAAGAGGAAGTTACATCGGGTTTTGTTGTAGGTTGTATCCCTTCATTTGTTGGATAATAATAAAGGAAGGACCTGGAAATTTCTCTGGTGGACGTAGCCCACACTGGGTGAGCCACGTAAATCTATGTCTCTATTTTATTGTGTATCTTTTGTGTTTTGTTTCCGCATTTGTTTTATTTTATTTCTCCGCGGTCCTGTTTTTCTAACACATGGTACTCAAAAATAAAGGAACTTGGCACATATGTCCCAATTTTTTCACTCTCAATAGAATCATTGTCAGGGATAAGTTTCCCATTCTAGTCATTGATGGTATTTTGGACAAACTTAAAGGAACTCATTTTTTTACCAAACTTGATATTCGTTCAGGCTATCACCAAATTCGTATGATGGAGGATGATATTCCCAAAAATGTTTTTCATGCTCACGAAGGCCATTATGAGTTATTGGTGATGACCTTTGGCCTTTGTAATGTACCATCCACCTTTCATAGTCTCATGAATCACATCTTTAAACCCTTTATACATCATTTTTTCCTTGTATTTTGTTATGGCATTCTCATCTACAATAAAACTTGGCAATCCCATGTTACCCATGTGGATCACATCTTACAAATACTTTGTCATCATAAACTCTTTATAAAATGGTCCAAATGCTCCTTTAATGTTTCAGAAGTAGAATATTTGGGCCATATTTTTAGTAAGGATATTGTATGAGTAAACCCAAATAAAATTGAAGCATGGAAGGATTAGCCCCATCCTATGACTCTTAAAAAAAATTGAGGTTTTCTTGGTCTAATAGGGTACTATATAAAGTTCATGTAGAAGTATGGAAAAAATTATGCTCCCTTCACTACCTTACTAAAGAAAATTGTTTTCATTTGGAATGTATCCATAACTCAAGCCTTCCAAGAATTGAAGGATGTTATGTGTACAACCCCAGTACTTGTTATGCCCGACATCACTAAAACTTTTGTTTTGGAATATGATGCCTCCTCAAGAAAAAACATAGGCATATTTCTCATGCAAGAAGGTATACCATTGGCCTTTAATAGTAAAAAAAATTGTGAGACACTTGGTAAAATCTACTTATGAAAAATAAATGTTGGTTATTTTGCATGTTGTGGATATCTAGCATCCTTATTTCTTGGAGCAACATTTCCATATTAAAACAGATCATTGTAGCCTCAAATAATTTTTGGAGAAAAGGATTCCATCTCTGATCAACATAAATAGGTTACCAAAATGTTGGGCTATGATTACGAGATCATTTATAAGAAGGGTAAGGAGAATGTGGAAGTTGATGCTCTCTCTAGGAAATATGAAGAGGAAGGGTCCTTCTTTTCACTCTCCTTCATTGTAGTTGATTGGGTGAATGAATTCCATAGTGAACGATTCAAAGATAAAAATATTTATATCCTAATCCAATAACTTCAACATGACTCTAATGAATCTTCGGGATAGACTTTGCACAATGACGAGCTCCACAATAAATGGCATATGTATTTTCTCAAGCAAACCAATTTTAAATCAATTGTTCTATGTGAACTTCATGCATCACCTACAGCAGGTCATTATGGATTTCATAAAACATATGAATGGATCAAACATTCATTCTTCTAGGAAGTTGTGAGAAGTAAATCCGCACTTTTGTGGTTGAATGTGATATTTTCCAATGACAAGGGTGAAACAGTGAAAGATCCAGGTGCATTACAATCTTTACCTATTTTTCGTTCTATATGGACAAACATTTCTATGGAATTGATTTTTGGGTTACTCAATTTTGGAAATAAATATGGCATAGACCATGATCCAAATTTCACTAGAAAATTTTGAAAATAATTGTTCGGGATATAGGGAACTTAATTTCATCTTATCACTACCTATCAACCCTAGACTGATGGTGAGGCTAAATATGTAACAAGTGTTTGGAATCATATTTGAGGTGCTTTACTTCTAAGTGACAATGCCAATGGGTTCAATGGTTTCCCCTAGAAAAATGGTGGTATCATACCACTTATCATGGTGTCACTCGCATGACCCCTTTTGAGATGGTCTATGGCCAAAATCCTCCATAAGTATTATCCTACTTACCAAGTGTCTCCAAGGTACAAGAGGTCAAAAAAAAACCCTTAAATATTGGGTCAACTTTCTCTTCACTCTCAAAGATCATCTGGTCATGGCTCAGAATCGGATGAAACAACAGGCTAATTAGCATCGCTCTAAACACCATTTTAAAGAAGTGGATCAAGTGTTCATTAATCTACAATTATATAAGCATACCTCCCTCAAATAATACCACCACCATAAGCTTTCTTCAAATTTTGATGTCCCTATAAGATCCTCAATCATTTTGGGCCCATGGCTTACACATTAGAACTTCCAAGCCACTCTAATATCCATTACATCTTTCATTTCTACTGCTTAAATAAAGTGGTTGGATAAAATTCTTATTTTCAAACTACTCTTTATGAATTAGATGAAGAAGTTTTCATTTGGTAGCAGTAGGAGGTCATCCTTGACAAACGAGAGCATTGTCTCTTCCATCACACTATCCATGAATTTTTAATACAATGGAAGGATACACAACTAGAGGATGCCACTTGGGAACCAAAAACCATTTTATAGCACTTCCCACATATCTAGCCTTGAGAACAAGGATACTTTTTAAGGGATAGGTAATGTTAGGGTCCTAACCTCCCTAACCCTATAAGTAGATAAATTACTATGTATTTCTATGTATGGAGGCCATCACTAGTAAATAAGGCCCATGTAGTAGTGTGAATGCAATTGTTGTAAGAACGCTTACTAGAAGGTTCCACCTACTAGAAAGTTCATGATCTAGATTGTTCTTAGGGGGTAGAAAGTACTATATAAACATGTAGAAGCATTGTAAAAGATGTCTTGAAAATCAATTGTAATATGAGCTCTACTCTATTGGAGGTTTCCCCCTCGAAGAGGCAAGTGAAATTTGCCTCCATATCAATAAAGTTATAATATTCAAGTTCATATTGTCTATTGTGTTTGCAATTCTATTTCTTTCAGCAATAGAATTGAGTAATACCTGTAATTTAGCAATAGAATTGAGTAATACCTGTAATTTATGCTTTGAATACTTCTAATTGGCACATCACATATATTGACATGAGATTTTAACCCTCACTAATGTGCATATGTCTGCCAAGATAACATCCTCAAAATGCAATTCCCTCCCTTTATTAGCAAATCCTCCAATTTGCAACAGACTTTGCCAAATTCATTTTAGGGAATTGTGATTTTTATGTGGTTTTCTATTTAAATTATAGAAATTAAATCCTAGTATTTGGAGAAATTTAAAATAAATTAGGAACTGAAACATAATATTAGATACACCCAAAAGCATGAATAGGTGGTAACATTTATCGCATACACTACCAAAGAGGAATTAGATATACAAGATACCTATACACATTCTAATTATGTCCTTATTTCAAAACCAAGTTAGCAAAAATTATAAGATAAGAGTATAAGCAAAGAAATAGATTGATATCACATACTCACATTAAAACTAAAGGCATCATTCATGAAATGAATACAATTTATCTTCATAAACAATAGCTTCAGCTTTAAAATTGGATTGCTAATAATGCCTCAATATTAGTTACAAGATAGCTTGTTTTTCAAAATTGAGGACCCTTTCTCCAAGCGAAGTTAATATATTTATATAAAACAACGTTAGGAATTTTAAGTGGTTCAACGTTCTTAACTCTTTGTCTTCTTTGACAATTCAAACATCCAATTATTTCCATCCCTTTGCTCTTCTACATAGTATTTACATTTATTAGATTACTTATCTAGCTCAAAGAAATAGGGAAATGGTGATATTCAAAGTGTGAGGACTATACATAAAGCATGCTAAAGTTCTCCACACCCTTTATTTATTTTAGAGAAGAATTGCCTTCTCTCTCACTAGTGTCCCAATTAATTTCCTTATAGTAGATTTGTCTATGCATGATAAATGATATAAGAAAATCCTATTTACCTCTATGAACTATTTGATAAGGACAACAAATAAATGTATGGTACAAATGTGTTCACCATTCTAAAGACATATAGCTTGGAATGTTCATCCACCTCCATTGTGCAATCAAATTGTCTAATAGAGTCTTTAAGGAACTCTAGTATATCTTATATTGTGATGTTGGCATTATCTTTCTGATTGTTAATATCACTACAAGGAGAACACCTTCTTGCAAAGGTTTTTACGGAACCTCCCTGAAAAATCTATCTCTTAGTTGTTTATAGCGGAGGTTTTTAGCAGAGGCGAGTCGTTGGAGGTTTTTTTACTGGTGTTCCTTTAAGGTACATGTGCACTGGTGCACACCTCAAATATACTTCATCGATGCTTAAATGTTCAAAAACATCGTCATTGTTCATAGCAGAGGTTGTTAGAAAACGCAAGCGGTCAAAGGTTTTTGTGAAGATTTTTTTCTTTGTTCCTTTACAATACATAGACACCAGTGCGTACATGTTAAAACATGCCATCATAAGTTGAAACAAAATATCAATCACTGATCAAAGTGCATCGGTGCCATTGAATCTTACGTATCGGTGCATAAAATTGTTTGATGGTGCACCGTAGTAGGGAAAAAAAAATTACCAAACTGATTTTCATTGTGACACCTCATCCTGTGCTTCCAATATCTCAAGCAAGCACCTATGCTCACTCTATTTTCAAGGATTCTTTGTTTCTGATTCTCCTCGGTGAGTTGGATAGTTCCACCGGTAGATTCCACACATTTCCATTTTTTTGGAAATTACCATGAATTTTCATTTCCTCTCAACGGTGGAACCATGCCTCCTCGAGACATAGGAGTCTAGGTAATTTGTTTATTACCTTCCCATTTGCATTTTCATCCATTTAAAATTTGAATTTAGCTTGAAATTTGGGACTTTAAAAAAAAAACAATTCCAACTCCACACAGTGTGTTGTTTCGATTTGGATCGCCCTGGTGCGTCATGTTCTAACTTCATAGTAAGAACCGCAACTAGTGTGTCTAAATTTTACCATACTTAACTATTTCTTCATGTTTAATTCCTAACATCTGATGTGTTATAAAAGACAATTCCTAGTAAACAACATTCTTATACTTTTCGAACACGAAAGCACTGGTGCATTCCATTTAACCAAGTACACTGCTCAAAATACAAAAACATAAAATTTAACTCAACAGTGAAACTATTTTAAACCAGTGACTGGTGTCATTAATAGAACAACACCAGAACAAATATTGACCAATTTGGCATGGTGGGGCATTTCCTTTGACTTCCATATTCAATGCTCTATGCTTCACAAAGCACCGCTAAATAAAATGGTGGTGCTTCAATAACACATTAGCACTGAGGCATTCATAGTAACACGTCGCATCGCTTAATTTTCAATAAATCAATATAATGGAGCAGTGCCCATAGTGCCAACAACATTAGTGCATTATACTAGACGACCCACTACTAAACATCATGTCGGTGCTCTGGAAACTATATCACACTGGTGCGGTTTATTAGTGAAAGCACATTGTCATGTTTACATTCCATAAAAAATGGGGTGGTGGTGTGTTTATGTTAACCAAATGCACTAGCCCTGTGGGGCATCTCAGTGGATGGCCTGTAACCGATGCTCTTGACAACAGAACACACCATTAAACAAAACATTGGTGCTCCAATATTAGTGCATGTGTGTTTATATTATCACATCACACTGCTTAAGTTGCAATTAAAAAAATTAACATGTCAGTGTGCCTAGGTCCAAACAACACACTAGTGTTGTAAAGAGCATGGCATTGGGCCAAATTTTCACAAATTATCAGCATAGTGCATCTTATGGTAAGCACCACTAAGATCCTAGGAAGTGTGTCAATTGAGATAAACACACCAATGTGTTCTATTAATCGAATGCACTGCCCAATCTTTGAAACAATTTTTTTACTCTGCAATGCATCAAATAAGTATAACACACCAATGTTGTGTACTACAACACAACGATAAAAAAAAAAAATATCATATCGATTCATTATATGGATGCCTCGTTATCGATGTGTTATAAGACAAACACACTGGCATCAATGCATACAAAGATAAAATGGAGCGTCGGTGTGTTACTTTCACTAAAATGCATTGGTGTGGTTAAATGAGTTTCACTGGGAAAAATATTTAAAAAATTATTACTGTGGTGCATCTTTTAAAACACACTCGTTACAGGTGCATCATAAAAGACGACACATTGCTAAAAAGTGTCTAGTGCTCGAAGTAACATAGAGTATCAGTGTGTTTCATATAACCAACCGCACCGCTTGGTTTACCACTAAAAACTATACTACAGGGGTGGGCTCTGTAGAACTAACCGCCCCAAGTTACACAGTTCATATGTGAAATGGCATCGCAGGTCATTTTGTATGAAAACCCTTAACCGATGCATTGTATATCACAACGTACCGCAATATATATTGATTCTCAACTAACAATGATGCACCAGTGTGTTAAATTTAACACACCATTGTTTGGTGTCTTATGTCTAATATGGAGCATCGATAGCGGTGTGTATGAATTTATATTATAGCATTGGTTACTTTTTCACTTTTTGTTTCAAAACGGAAACTAATTTTAGTTTTTGATAAATACAAATTAGTTATATGTGTTTGTGTTTTATTATTTAAATTTGTTTTATCTATATATATGTGCCTAAAAATAATTTTATGTGAATCAGATACGACGACGATGCCGAGCACAATAGTAGCAACAACGGCCAGAAGAAAAACAATTTAATTCACAAACTACATATGCAAACCTCCACAATTAAATTTTGTGGAGATTTTGCTTTGCGAAGGAAAAAACATAGGTCACTCTTCGGTGCCTCTCATAATTTAGCGCATGGACTTGATCCTCTGCCACTTCCTCAGTGCTATCCCTCGCATCTCCTCCTCTGTGAGTCGCTCAAATTTCTCCAAGATATTTTCCTCGTCATTCTTGTAGCCATAATATGAATTAGTGTCAATTTTCTTATAGATATCATACCTAAACCTCCTCTTCTTCACCTCAATGGGGCTTATCGAATATCTCTTTGAGGATGGGGATGAATTTCATAGCCTCGAAGTATCTATAATCGAGGCCCTTGTTGGTGGCACCGAGCACATCAACTTTGTTCCCTTCCAAGTATGTCATATTGGCCCCTGCTTTGGCATAGTTAGGACTGCCAAGATCTACGATCGGAGCTTCCTAGTGCCCCTTTTCCCTGTTCAAAAATAAAGGACCCTAGTGGATGTATTAATTATAAAATTGTGTTAACCTTAAGAATGACCTAAGATCCATATTGTATATTTAATATAAGTTAAGAAGCACAATTGGAAAAACAATTGATGATCCATAAGCTTTGTCAGCATGCCTTATCTTTAAATATTAAGCTTTGCCTTAGCCTCAGTCTACTCCTCCATGAGATCCTCACTCATGTACTTACTAAGAATATCATGTTTCTTCTTCTCCACAACCATCCACTCGATCACTTTCTCATCCAAGGGTCACATGGGAAACAAACTCTCGCTCTCTATGTTGTTGGTTTCCCTTGTCCTGCTCTTCCATTTCTTCCGCCACATCCTCATATTCCCTGAATAGGACCAGCTTAACGGCAATGACCTCCTCACTCTTGATCATCAACCTAGCCTCCCTCTAGATAAACTCAATCCTCTACCACTCCCTCAGTGCTTTAGCCTTCATCTCCTCCTCTATGGGTCGCTCGAATTTCTCCAATATATCATTCTCGTCATCCCTGTCACCATAATAATTGGCGTCAATTCGCTTGTAAATCACATACATAGACCTCCTCTTCTTCGCCTCGAGGGCATTATTGAATATCTCTTTGATATTTGGGGAGGAATTTCCCAGCTACACTTGTACAATTGATTACTAGAAGATGGCATGTTACAATCTTCCAACAACTAATTGTACAAGTGTGGCTGGGAAATTCCTCCCTAGTGTCAAAGAGTTATTCAATAAGCCCCCTAAGGCAAAGAAGAGGAGGTCTAGGTATGTGATTTACAAGCGAATTGACGCCACTTATTATGGTGACATGGATGAAAATAATGGTATCTTGGAGAAATTCGAGCGACGCGTGGAGGAGGAGATGTAGGTGTTGATGTTTGTAGCATCAGGCAGCTACTTCCACACAGGTCTAAGTGTCTAGACGTGTGGAAGTCGTCCAAAGCCTTCTACCTTGAGCCTTTACTTCAATTAAATAAATTATTAAATTAAAGTGTTTTTATTAGTGTTTTGAGTTTTATTTAAAGTAATGCTTTAATTTTCATTAGTGAATTGAATAATATTCATTGATATCAAGTGATATGAGAAGTAATCTCAATCGTCAATCACTTTGGAAATTAAGGTTAAGTCATAACTCAATCTTATAAAATCATGTCAAGGATGAAGGAGGAGACACTTGATACATTGATATAGAACAGAGAAGGACTTTTTCTCAAAAGAACTAGATCACGAAGGACTATGATTCAAGGAGATATTGAATAAGTGGAGAAGGACTTCCATCTAGAGATTAGGTTAGGAAGAAGAAAGAACAGAGGCAGTCACAAGTAGGTTTCAACAAATTGGAGTCGTGACAGTAGGTTCGTGCCATATGAATTTGTCGTACAACCTTTGAGTGTGTGTACACAAGTTCCAGTGGATACAAGTAGGTATACATGGGTTTTCTTAAGGAAAGGTGCATACATCTCAGAAAACATGAAAAATCAAGGTTGTACAACGAGTTGCTAAGGTTTGCAAGTATTGTCTATAGTTTTTTGAATTTCTCTGTGGGCCATTTTCCCAAGTACGGAATCCCTTGTAAGCTTTGAAGTTATTTGAATGATAAGATTAGTTGATGGGAAGAACAACTTTGTGTATTTTGTTTGATATTTTGGTTTTCAGTATTTATTTCGCTATCTTTATTTGAGTTGAATATTCCAGCAAGTGTATGTTGTTTTCTGAAATGCTAATTTGATTTACAACAAGGAAATCACTAGAAAACAAGATACCTAGGTGTCGGAGTAAGGATTTCAACATGGTATCGTAGCAGTCATTCTGATAGGAAGCCATATCTCAAATCCATAGAAGGTGATAGAAAATCTATCATATCTACAAGGAGATCTTAGAAGATCCATAACCAACAGCCAAAAATTAAGGGTTGGATTTCAGGAAAACAAAAGCATTGAGGTAGAACTAGGGTTTTGCAATAATACGGAGTTGTACTCATGTTTCATATGGAATATTCACGTACATATGCAGGTTTCATTGGATATAGACGCATATACGCAGTTTTTAGTAAGAAAAGTCATATACATACACGGGTTTCAGTGGTGACAAGCGTGTACAAGGTCGTACAAGGGAAGTTTCAATAGTAGGTTATTTCCAGAGAAGTTTATCAAGTCTAAGGGATGGCATCATCAAGTCTAAGAGTTGAAGACAGATTGGATGGACCATCCAACTTCCTATCTTGGAAAGAAAGAGTGACTTTGGCCTTGAACGAGTATGACCTTTGGGAGTTAGTGAACAAAGTAGTTGTTCCAATGACAGATCTGACATCTTTGGAAGCTCACAAGAAGAAGGAGATAAAATTTGAGATGGTTATCTTGGATTCAATGAAGGATCATCTAATTCCTCACTCATATAAGGATAAGAAGGCCAAATACATGTTTGATTCCCTAGTAGGATTATTCCAGAGCACTAACATGAATAGGAAGATGGTCTTAAGAAATAAACACATATATGTGCAGATGTCTAGATCTGACAATGTTACCAACTATTTCATGAGCATCATGCAAGTACGTTATCATATTTCCGCTATATGGGATAAATTGGATGATGTAGATCTCGTTAATGTGGCATTGAATGGTTTTCCCAATTCTTGGAAACCATTTGTCAAGGGAATCTATGCTAGTGAAAAACACCTAGATTAGCAAATATTTGGGATGATTTCATCTAGGAATATACTTGGGAGCAGTCTAAAATAAGGAAGCAAGGAAGAATGATGAGAACCTATCCCTTTCCAACAATACAAGGAAGGGAAAAGTAAAGGATTCCAATAGTAAGGGTAACAGTGATGGAGGAACATCACAACTGGGGAAGAAGAAGGGATTTAGTAAAATAAAGTGCTTCTCATGTCCTAAGAGTGGAAATTATTCATATTAGTATCCAGAGAGGAATAAGGGAAGAGGAAATATGCAAACATCAACATCAATAGAGACCCAACTAGATGATTTTGCAGCAAATTTTGAGAAGGATTTATCACTAGTTTCTTACCTTTCTACCAGCACAGCTACCAGGAGTGTGTGGTACTTGGATAGTGGTGCATCTCGTCATATGAAAAAATAATGGAATATATTTAGTATTCTTATGGAGAGGGACTCAAAGTTTCATGTGTATCTTGGTGATGATGTCAAGTACACAATGAAGGGAGAGGGAATAATTATGTTCCATCTTGATTCAAGAGGTTCATTTGATTCCACAAGTGTGCTTTACGTACTAGGACTAAAAAAGAACTTGATCTCAGTCTAAGTTATGGATGACATGGGTTTTGTTGTTACTTTTGAAAGAGTACAATTACTCATCCATTGAGAGAAAGCAAGCATGGACATAGCAGTGGTCGTTGGGGTTAGAGAGGCAAATTTATAAAGGTTGCAGGGTAAGCTTGTTCAAGATTTAGTACATGATAGTGACATCCTATGTGAGTTATGACACGGGATGTTGGGACACCTACACTACAGGGAACTATTGATTCTGAGGGGAATTGTTATAGGTCTTCCAAATTTCAATATTGAGCAGTGAGGTGTGTGCAGAGGGTATGCACTTGGAAAGAATTCCAAGGTTGTTTTTCCAAGTAGCGAGAGTAGGTCCAAGGGGATGTTGGATCTTATACGAAAACCTGGATCTTCGTTATGAACACCAACGATGAGGTCTTCGATCAGTTTCAAGAGTTCAAGGCTTAAGTGGAGAACCAAACAAGAAATAATATCAAGGTCTTAAGGTAATATAATGGGGGAGAGTACACCTCCAATAAATTCAAGGATTTATGCAAGGAGGTAGAGATCAAGAGGTATATGACAGACTCATACAATCCTCAACAGAATGGGGTCGCAGAGAGAAATAATTGTTCCATCATTGGTTCATCTAGGGCTATGATACATGACCAGTAGTTGCCTATGCTTCTTTGGGAAGAGGCATGTAACATGTTAGTATATGAAGAACAAGAGTCCTCACAGGATATTAGGGGAAAAGACTCTGGAGGTGGCATTTTTAGGAGTGAATTCAAAGATAGGACATTTGAGGATATTTGATTGTCCAATATACATCCATGTTCCTGTGAAGAAGAGGATGAAATTGGATCCTTCATGACATAAGGGTATAATTATGGGGTACAACAATACCTCCAAGGCTACAGGATCTTCATACCAGCATAGAGGAAGACAATTGTGAGCACATATGTTAATTTCAAGGATAAATTTTCATCTAGGATATCTCATGAGTCATCATCAATGATAGAGGATGAGGAGCAGCAAGCTCCGAAGGATGAACAATATTCGACAACTTCTAGTTCAGGGAATGAGAATTTAGGTGGGGAGGAGGAGTTAGCCCCTTCCAATTCTGTTAAGATACTCATGTGGCTGTTGTAGGCATTGAGGGATGTTGGTGAGTCTCCTAGGAGTGCATTCAGAGAGCTTAGGCCTCCAAGGAAGTTTCTTAACTATATGGTTCTTATGGTTAGCATCATTGATATTGAGCCTTCTAATTTTAATGAAGCGGAAGATAAATAGGTTTGGAGAGATTCCATGGTGGAGGAGTACACCTCTATCATGAGTAATGATGTTTGGGACATAGTGTCGAGACTGAAGGGGAATTCAGTTGTGAATTCCAGCTTGCTCTACAAGATCAAGCATGTTTTCGATGGTGGCATCAAGAATTTCATAATGAGGTTCATGGAAAGAGGGTTCTCCTAGAAAGAGAGAGTGGACTACAAGGAGATATTTTCTCCAATCGCCAAGTAAGCCTCTATTCGAGTTATTATTTCTATTGCTTCAGTTATGAGGTGGAGGATTCATCAGATGGATGTGAATAAAACTATCCTCGATGAGATCATTGAGGAGGAAGTATATATAGAGAAACCTTAGGGATTTGAGGTACATGGGAGGGATTCTCATGTGTGTAGCATTAAGAAAGCCTTGTATAGACTCAAACAGGCACCCAAGGCATGGTATTCTAGGATTGATGGATACTTACAGAGTATGGGATTTACCAAGAGTGAGGCAGATCCTAACTTGTAATTCATACTTTTTGGTGTTGATCCACTCATCTTGGTATTGTACATGGATTGTTTGTTTCTCATAGGTGTAGAGGAGATTATTGCGGGGTGAAAAGAATATTTAGCTACAAAATTTGAGATGAAGGACATTGGATTGATGCATTATTTCTTGGGATTAGGGTATGTATCAGGAGAGATATTCCTTGGTCAAGGGAAGTACGTGTTGAGGAAAAGATATGAATTATCTTACTCAAGCATTTTTTAATCTTGTCTGGCTAAGACAAGATAGTCGGGAATATCACCCTATGTTTTATAGCCTCAAAAAAAAAATTCAATCCACAAGTATTAATTACAAGGGTTTAGGTTGATTTTCTTATGAAAAGAATGTTACAAAATAACATAAAAATTTTATATAATTTTATGAAAATATACAGATTACAAAAGTAAATGTGGAGATAAAAAAGAAAAAGTAACCAAGTCACAGATACACACAAATGAGATAGAATAGAAATCTGCTTTATTTCATTCCAAGAAATCAAAAGTATATTTCTCTTTACAAAATCCCTGTGAGGGCATGGAACAAAGTCTAATTTAGAGATCCCCGATGAAAACCATACAAAAGGACTCTGACAAGAAGCAAAAACTGAACTTTATAATCTGGATCAGCTTACCATGGATTGTTGCCAATTTGACTATGCACAATATCCTTTATCAGCTATGAAAAATAATCCATAAACAAACAAGTATACAAGGACTATCAAAGATAGATCAACACCTCTAAAACAAGTATCTGGATGATTTAGTTCAGTTCTAAACCTTGTTGTCTACAATAGGACCCTATTGTTCAAAAGAGAATTAGACTCTGAATGAACTCAAGAATGAATGAAAACTAAAACTATCTCATGAAAACAAAAGAGAAAACCTTAGTATTTCTTTCTCCTTCTATTCTCCCCTTGTTCTTCCTTCTCATTTAGATTTTATGCATTCCAAATAAGTTGAAGTAGTTCAACTACTTTCTTTAGTTAAGTTAGTTAAACTTAACTAATTTTAGTTTAGGATAAATAATAATAATAATAATAGTTAAGGGTCTTTATTTAATAATAACTAAGTAGGTGGGACCCCTTGTGACTCCCTTCTTTTATTCTTTACAAAAATAAACAAAATTAGATAATCATTTAAACACATGTCGCCTTGTAGCTCCCATAAATACTTCCAAAATTTGAATATTAAATATCAAAAATAATTCAAACCCTATCCAAAAATATGTAAATATCCACATTATCCAAAAATATAGCTTGTTGTCCAAAAATTTCTGCAGACCAATGTCTTCAACAACTTAATCATAAAACACATAAATTAAAATCCATACTTGCCACTTTGAGAGGCAATCTTTCTTCTATCATGGTTGTCCCCTTTGGACTTTCTAGAAGTAGCATTTGGTTGATTTGAACCTTGAGGCTTAATCTCACTAATAACATGGGAACAATCGTCCTTCAGATGCATACAGGAGTACACTGATTTTGAAGAGTCATTTGAAGGAGAGGAAGGGGAGGCAGTAGCTTTAACTTTATCTTTCACATGGAGAACATCGGTTTTAAGCCGTTTGCTAGAATGAGAGGATTGAACAGGTGAATGTATAGGGTAAATTTGAACATTAGGATTTACAGGTGGTGGAGGGGGTAATGACAAATTGGGCCAACCACGACGGTGAGAGACTGTCGAATTGACAATCTCTTGCCATCCATCATTCGCAGGGACTTCTGGTTGCAAGGATACATGAGGAGGCATGGGAATACCAGGCATGTTTTGAGACTGGAAGGGAGGTCTCTCTGGTTGGGGTTGAACTATCCCTTGCCCAATTTATTTTAAGAACCCATATTAAAACATTTGGTTCAACTCCTGGGGCTCAGCATCAAAATGAATTGAGAATCTAGGCCTTCTAGGCCCTTTGTTCCAGTTACCTCCTCCTCTATTATTTCTTCCATGGCTACCCCTGCTGAAGAAACTCATCATGTATGAAACAATTCATCAGTAACTATCCCTTGACAGAACATACATGACATTTTGTTCGCATGAAACAAAGTTTGGATCAGAAATTGACATGAGATCCATGCAAATCAATCCATAATAAATTATTTAATAATTTTCGAGTGAGCAGGGGGTGGATAGGGTTCATGGGACATATGGAGGGATTGTAATGAGAAAAAAAGTGATAGCATGATAGGGAACAAATACATGAGTACTTCTCAACAATTCCTTAAATATTTTAACTATGAAATCAATACCAAAAATATCAATTTCCACCTATTTTTGTGTCATATCTTTTGTCACTGTTATACAAAGATTTTAATTTATTTTATAGAACGGAGCATGTAAAAATGAAATTGGGATTATGAGGGGGGTATAATGAGAGAAAAAGTGTTAGTATGAGAGGGAATAAAATATCGATATTGTTCATAAAAATAAATCAAATCAAACAACAACCATAACTATGTTCATACCTCATAATCCAATAAGTATTCACTTTTAAAACCAAAACAATTTAATTTTCACTTCTTTACAGAATGTTTGTTAACTTCAAACAAAACAATTCATATGCCCAGAGTACTAAATTATATCATCCCTTGCATCTATACAATATCCATAATAACATTCACGATAATAGCATTGCTATTTTATGATAACATAATAATTCGTTGAGCCACAGTCATTGATATTCCAATGCTAAATCCCTTTCTTTTTAAAACCAAATAGAAATATGCAAAGTGATTCCAACCATCCACATCCAATATTTATTCCTTAAACTCAAATAAGAATAGGTCTAGTATTAACCACCATCTATCGAATTTCCAAAAAATTGTTTGACACAATCCACTAGGCATTAAAACTCATAATCATGCCCCAATTCAATAACACACGGATGTTTAATCAACACAATAATTTATTCGAAATAGCATTCAACCAATAACATGCAACTTTGAGCCAAATATTTTCTTAAATTAAACATGTACAGACTTCTTTTAAAAGAAATTCCCAACAAGAGACAAACTAAAATAGTTCCTAATGAGAAACAGAACCAAGTTGTGCTCAACAAATCAAGCACAAACAGGTGTCTCTTTTAACCTTGATGAGACCAATATCATGTTTAGGGTTTAACACAACAAATGGAAGTAAGAACAAATAGCTCGATAAAATGAATAATTCTTCTGGGATGCAAATAACTCGTGCCCCCTTTTTTTTTAAAGTGATCACAATGAGGTAACAACAGATGGCTCAATCAAGGAATAGTCTTTGAAGACACAGATATCCCACTCCCTTTATTTTATATTCACCACAGACACATAACCTTTAACCAAAATCTTGACAATGAGGGTTACCAAAACATGACAGTGAGTTGCCTCCAATGGAGAACTAGAGAAACAAACTCTAAACAACATTGTGAGTAGAATTATCAAGAACAACTAGTGGCCAACCAAACATAGATACAATCTTCCAATTAAATTTCTGGGTGATACCAAACTCAACTGTGTGATGCTTTCCATCACAGTTATAATAAGGGAAACGCCATGACAAATGAGAGCTCGGGGCTCAACCAAAACATGGCAAGCACATTCCAACTCTTAGCAACTCACATTGAAACCCAGTGAAGTGAAACATATCAACCACAGAGACAAAAAGGAGTGTCAAACTTAACACCAAGACTAGTAGTAAACCCAATGCACCAAAAACTCATAGCTTTCTAAACCATAATCATAATTTTCCATGGAGAACCAGACAAAAAACCCCAAACTGACTGAACATGTTCTTAACCAATAAACCAATGCATAGGCTACACACAGCAAGAATATCCATTCCTTGTCTTTAAAACACCAACAGTCTAGAGTATTCATGGAAGAAACCAAAAGCACATCATTGATACACAGTCAAAAACTTAAGAAAAACACAAACCTCAAGCAATTATGAGTCAAAATTTATTCATAACACAAAGGAATCATCATGGATGGAAAATAAAGGAACCATACCTGGAATCATCATGGATGAAAAATAAAGGAACCATACCTGGAAATCTTGCTCGAGGGTGTTAGCACTCTGTAATTTTCCCAAGGCTGTGATGGCAGTCACAGAGGCAACATCAAAACCACTTCGAGTCTTGGATCTAGCCCTCCAAGACTCAGAGAGGGATCTCTCTGTCTGATATAACTTTGTTTGAAGAGAATATTAGGCTCACTATGAAGAACATAGGTTTGTTTATGGATTTTGAGTATGGGCAAAGAAAAGAAACCATGGGCTATGGAGTCACTGCAACGAATGATCAAAAATCCATGTTACCGGGCTAATATTTGCAGGGCAAGGTAGACAAATCATTGGATCCTTTAATTTAAATGAAATGGGTGAGATGAAACAGATCAAGGAATCCAATTAAACACAGAGCAACTAAGAATTATGAGTTTAATCTTCAGTGGAAAACATAAAAAACTATACCAAGCCAGAGACAGAGGGTGCATTAAAACCATTTATGTTCTTAATATTCTTGGAATAATTCAGAGGAATATATTAATTATGATAACAGAGAAAAAAATTAACACAGAGGGATGCACATCACCAGTCGAAATAGTCACAAGAATCCTGCAGCATAGCACTATCTCATTGAATTGATGAAAAAAACACAGAAAGCTCAGCGAGCTGTTTTACAAAATTTTAAATCATAGTCCTCGACTGATCAACCCTTTTACATTAAAAATAATCTCTATAAATAGGATAGGTATCCCCATAAAGTTGTGTGAGTTGGTTTTAACCGCCTCGGCCAAAAATAGCCACAAATCCCCCAAAATCTAGAATTGTCCGCCATGAAAGACGGACCGGTTTTCTGCGAAAAAGGGGTCCGAATAGACGTTTGTTTCTCTTCAATGATGAAACCTGGGAAACAACTGAAGGATTTTATTTTATATGGGCATGTTCTGGACAAAACCCTCCTTCGGTTTCGCCAAAATCGTCTCCAGCTGGCCGTAACATCTCCCGCAAAATCAGGAATTTAACGGAAAAGTGAAAATATGGAAAAAAAAGGGCCTCGAAGATGGCTTCGATTCTCCCTTCTCGTGGAACCTGTGAAAAAACTGAGAGAATTTTTTTTTATTCATCCCGTTGCGGAGAAAAACATTTCTCGGTTTCTTAAAATTCATTTTCATTTTCCCAGAAACGGCCTCGAACGAATACATGCTGAACAGGCGAAAATAGGTGAAAAAATGAGAAAAGTGGTTTTTTTCGGGATGGGTGGTATTCCAAACCCCCCTGAGGTGGTAAGAATTTTTGGGGTGAGGGGGGTCCGCTGGCATGTGGGGGAGACACCTGTCCAGGGGGTGGTACTGGAAAATCATCATTCCGGACACCCCCCCCCCCCNCCCCTCTCGTTAAACTCCGGATGGTGAGGGGGGGTCCGGAAAATTTTGTAACCGTTGATTAATGTGATTTGGGAATGAGAGTGTATGGGGGTAGACTTAGGGTAGTGCATTTGGTTTTTAATTTTTTTTGTTTTTTATTAAATGTTTTATTAAGTTTCTTTATTTTAATTATTATATTTTTTATTTTGTTTTATTATTTTAGTTTCGTTGTTTTATATGTTTGTTTTTTGTTTTTTTGTTTTAATATATTTTATTTGTTTTATGTTTTTGTTTTAATATATTTTATTTGTTTTGTATGTTTATTATAATTTGTATTATATTTTAATTTGTTTTATTATTTTTTTGTTATATATTTTATTTAATCTAAAAACTAACCTAGTTATTAAACTAACTTAATTATTAATTAATTAATTAATAGTTAGTCTAACCATTTTATTTTAAATTATCCTATACTAAACTTTATTACTAGCATTATTAACTTAATGTTTTTAACCTGAGTCTGTTTATTCATGGAGGGGTAAGATTGGCCAGAGGTAGTCAACGGGGCAAAAGGACAAGGGAGTGAGGGTGCAGCGTGGATGAAGGATGCAGTAGGGTGATGGGGGAGCAAGCGAAATGAATGGAGGGGAGAAACGGGATCAATGGAGCCAGACTTCGTCATCACGAGAGAAACGCCAAATCAACAGTGGAAGAATCGAGTTACCTATGATTATAGGTCCCCAACATAGGCTCCACCTGGGGATGGCAGATCTTTCAGGAGGTGTCAAGAACCATTGAACTCTGAGCATGCAGACCGGTGCTTTATTCTTTGGGCTGATCCCAAAATCTTATTCTGCAACCTGTACCTGTTTTGATCTTGCAACTGAAACCAAATTAAAATAAACACTGCTGAAAAAGAGATGCTCAGAATGCTGAGCTTATTCAAAATTGCTACCTATCCTACTACAATCATTGCTCAGCTAGGTAATGGAAAAATGCCAATGCAGCCAATCTAGCAGTTGATCTAGTAGCTCTGTTCTTTCACTATCTGTGATGAAACTTAGAAATAAGTTTGTTACTCGTGCTTGAGAGTAATTTCCAACCTGTTTTTCTTTATATAAGATTTGATAAACCTGAACAATAGGAAAAACACTGGAAATGGAAAAATATCCTGTATTGAAAAAAAAATCCATATATGTATTTACAGGATCAATATAGGTTTGGCCCATCCTTTGATTTTCAACTTCAAACAATTCAGCATCAAGACTCGATTTTTCACCTATGCCTTCTGTGTTTTTCAACACTTCTTTATATGACTGTGGATGCTCTGATGGTTTCTGAAATGATGCCTTTGTTGCACCAGATAGTGGGGTAAACTGTCCGAACATGTCCATCTCATAACAATGTTTTAATTCATTTGGAGTAAATGGAGCCAGACTTTGAAAACACACATCATCCAGAATATCAGCTATAGGGTCATAAAATGTTTTGGATGGTGGTGGTATTGGCCTTCCTGGTACTTCATGGTTCACACTGTGATTTTCAACCAGAATCTGACCAAGATTCCCTCTCACAAATTGAAAAGAAATAGGACATAGCGGCAATGAATCACAATGGATCAACTCATTATCTGTTTCAGGCTTCATGATTTCATCTGAGACTTGACCTTCAAAAAGGATCAAGGGATGCACCTCTGGATTAGCTTCCTTATTTACCTCGTTTTCCTCATTCTTTTTATTCATGACCTGTTTGTAATGTTCCCTTAACAATGAGGCAAAACACAGGGGCAGACATTCTGCATTTCTTGGGAAATTTTATGTGTCATCGTCCTTGCATTCTTGTTGGATATGCAAAATCTAATTGTCATATGTGCACTGTGATAACTGGGCTTCTTCCTCCCATGAAGATAATACTAGCTGCTTTGAACAATCATCTTCAATCTCAATCAGATAGTCACCATACTAAAGATCAAATCCGAGCATATTATCTATACAAGGGGGGTCATCAAACATGCATATCATCTCCGGAGAATTTTCCACCACCACCCGACTTTGAACTTCTTCTTTGGCTGTGTTGTGAATTGAGTACATGAAGAAATCCTCTGGTGGTTTAGGATAAAGGGGCTGGGATGCTAAGTTTTTGAGGACATTTATTCTTGTTCTTTCTAGAGTCGATGATACATGAGGCTTTTGGAAAGCAATTTCATCTTTCCTGTTAATCTTGTGTAGCATTTCATTTACGGTGTTCGTCACAATATCCAGCTTTACTTCTAAGGATATCGCATGCTCCTTTTTTGTTTTATCTTTTCTTACTACTTCTATCTTTGCCTTCTTGTTTAGCAGGTTAGCTTCCACATTGACTGCGATATTTTGCATTTCTTCTAGGGTTGCAGTGTTCCTTTCTCTTAATTGGAATGCCATCTCAGGATCGAAGGCATCTGGGAAATGTAAGTGTGTTGATCTCGGNGGGGGTGGTCTTATATCAGCAGGCATTGCATGATATATCTTATTGAACCTTGCGGAAAATTGTTGTACCGTTTCCCCTGGATTTCTTTTCAAGTGGTCATACGCTTCTAGGATGAGGAAAACATTTCCCATGACCACCCATCTATCTAGGAAAACTTTCATAAATTGATGA
Source organism: Picea engelmannii (assembly GCA_009831015.1). NCBI lineage: Eukaryota > Viridiplantae > Streptophyta > Pinopsida > Pinales > Pinaceae > Picea > Picea engelmannii. The sequence continues at coordinate 177,152 of ML787847.1, read as the reverse complement.
AAATTTCTGATATTTGCAGCTGGCAGATTTCTAAACCAATTCTTAACTTTACCTTGCAAAGACAGGGCAAAAATCCTAATACATACATCATCATCTTCAACCTCATAAAGGTCAAGGAAATCCTCAAGGTTTTGAATATGTTTTTCAGCAGTGATCTTCCCATTTTCACCATCAAACCTGGGCAGATTATTGGTGTAATTTGTAGGGAGGTCATGGAGGATAGGAGGCAAATCTAGGGGCTTGTATTTGTCTGGGATTTTGGCAGGTACAGGAGGTGAAGAAAGAGGCTCACAACCATCCAGAGGTTTAGCAAGAGTAGGAGATAAAGCAGGAGGCTTATGTCTCACTAGGGTTTCTCCAGGTGCATATGGGATGTGCACATGTGTATGAGTATGTACATAATCTACAATTAGGGATATGATCTCTTGAGGCTCTTCAGGTTGAAAATGATCATATTGAATTTCAACAATATACTCTGGACCAGGATCATGATAATAGAGAAAGTAACTGCAGATGAAACCAACAATATCATGAATACAATTTGAGCTTGAGTACCTGGTCTTTCTAGGTTGCTTGGTCATGCTTCAGGTTCTTCCTCCAGTGGAGTCTTTGAGTCGGCACTGTCTGGAGCTGATTGGAGTCGCCAGGTGAATGATTTCAGCCTTTCTGGTGTCTGGTCACTGTCCACCATCAGTGATCAGATATGGAGCTTGAAGTGTACTACTGGGGAGAGTCCCCAGCGGAGTCACCATTCTGTTAGCACTCTGTAATTTTCCCAACGTTGTGATGGCAGTCACAGAGGAAACATCAAAACCACTTCGAGTCTTGGATATAGCCCTCCAAGACTTAGAGAGGGATCTCTCTGTCTGATATAACTTTGCTTGAAGAGAATATTAGGCTAGCTATGAAGAACATAGGTTTGTTTATGGATTTTGAGTATGGGCAGAGAAAAGAAACCATGGGCTATGGATTCACTGCAACGAATGATCAAAAATCCATGTTAACAGGCTAATATTTACAGGGCAAGGTAGACAAATCACTGGATCCTTTAATTTAAATGAAATGGGTGAGACGAAATAGGTCAAGGAATCCAATTAAACACAGAGCAACTAAGAATTCTAAGTTTAATCTTCAGTGGAAAACATAAAAAACTATACCAAGCCAAAGACAGAGGGTGCATTAAAACCATTTATGTTATTAATATTCTTGGAATAATTCAGAGGAAGACATTAATTATGATAATAGAGAAACAAATTAACATAGAGGGATGCACATCACCAGTCGAAATAGTCACAAGAATCTTGTATCATAGCACTGTCTCATTGAATTGATGAAAAAAACACAAAAAGCTCAGCGAGTTGTTTTACAAAATTTTAAATCATGGTCCTCGACTGATCAACCCTTTTACATTAAAAATCATCTCTATAAATAGGAGAGGTCTCCCCATCAAGTTGTGTGAGTCAGTTTTAACCGCCTCGGCCAAAAATAGCCACAAATCCCCCAAAATCTGGAACTGTCTGCCATGAAAGACGGACCGGTTTTCTACAAAAAAGGGGTCCGAACAGACATTTGTTTATCTTCAATGATGACACCTGGGAAAAAAATGAAGGAGGTTATTTTATATGGGCATGTTCTGGACAAAACCCTCCTTTGGTTTCTCCAAAATCGTCTACATCTGGCCATAAAATCTCCCGCAAAATCAGGACTCTAACGAAAAAGTGAAAATCTGGTAAAAAGGGCCTTGAAGATGGCTTTGATTCTCCCTTCTTGTGGCACCTGTGGAAAAAATGAGAGAGGTTTTTTTTCTTCCTGTTGCGGAGAAAAAAATCTCTCGGTTTCTCAAAATTCGTTTTCATTTGCCCAGAAACGGCCTCGGACAAATACATGCTGAACTAGGTAAAAAAAAATGAGAAAAGCGGTTTTTTCGGGATGGGTGGTATTCTGGACCCCCCCTGAGGTGGTAAGCGGTTTTGGGGGGGAGGGGTCCGCTGGCATGTGGGGGTGACACCTTTCCGGGGGGTGGTAATGGAAAACCATCATTCCGGACCCCCCCTCTCGTTAAACTCCGGATGGTGAGGGGGGGTCCGGAAAATTTTGTAACCGTTGATTAATGTGATTTGGGAATGAGAGTGTACGGGGGTAGACTTAGGGTAGTGCTTTTGGTTTTTAATTTTTTTTGTTTTTTATTAAATGTTTTATTAAGTTGCTTTATTTTAATTATTATATTTTTTATTTTGTTTTATTATTTTAGTTTCGTTGTTTTATATGTTTGTTTTTTGTTTTTTTGTTTTAATATATTTTATTTGTTTTGTATGTTTATTATAATTTGTATTATATTTTAATTTGTTTTATTATTTTTTTGTTATATATTTTATTTAATCTAAAAACTAACCTAGTTATTAAACTAACTTAATTATTAATTAATTAATTAATTAATAGTTAGTCTAACCATTTTATTTTAAATTATCCTATACTAAACTTTATTACTAGCATTATTAACCTAATGTTTTTAACCTGAGTCTATTTATTCATGGAGGGGTAAGATTGGCCAGAGGTAGTCAACGGGGCAAAAGGACAAGGGAGTGAGGGCGCAGTGTGGATGAAGGATGCAGCAGGGTGATGGGGGAGCGAGCGAAATGAATGGAGGGGAGAAACGGGATCAACCTAGCCAGACTTCATCATCACGAGAGAAATGCCAAATCAACAGTCGAAGAATCGAGTTACCTATGATTATAGGTCCCCAACAGAGGGGAAGAGTTATACTATTTCCTTCTTTCACAACCAAAAATCACAGAGCATCAACAACCACCAGAGCGAAAAACCAAATGCAAGTATGGCTAGGGTGATATGCTTGAGGGTTGTTTGAGTGACGTGCAGTAAATGCACGTCGCTTCCTTCCCTAGCCTCATTCAATTCGACGTACAAGCCAGCCAACCCACCATAACATTAACCATTAAATCAAACAATATCCCATTCTATTTCCATTACATAGTGCACCATCCTAAGTCATGTCAAATATTTTAACAATAACCATATGCTATAACGTTATCACATATGCCTCACACATAACCTTTAATCAAAGTGCATAAGTTTAGCAACAAGGGTCTATACACCCTTCCTTATTCACAATTTTGTATAAACTTAGGGATTGAGTATAGTCTTTTTTTTCCTTTTGTTAGGCTCCCATATCATTCTTTTGTAAAAAATCATATGTGAAATAATCAATAGATGTATAATGCAATGTCAAAACAGAACCTGTAATAATAATACTTTTATCCATAGTACAACCATAATTTACGATGACCATCAACCATCTAGCCATACCACAATAAACCAATCATCTTATGTCTCCATAACGATTAGAACCATGACTTGAATCATCAAATGTAGAAGACTATGATGGCATCATTATAACATCAAACAAAAATATAAGTGCAACACATCCAACATAGCGTCACTAGTCTACAAGGGGGTCCCACCTACTAGTTTATTATTATTATTATAAACAAATAATAGAGCTTGGCAATAATTCGCGAGCAGTATTCATCGTTGCAATTTTAAACATCAACAGTATGCAGTGGAGATATTGAGGTGATTCGGGATGGAGGATTGTAGACCGATGACTACACCTATGGTTACCAATCTAAAGAAGGTTGTCACTTCATATTCAAATTTGGTGGATCTCAAGATATATAGGCATTTGATAAGGTCCTTGATGTATTTTGTCAACATTGGGCCATATATATGTTTTGATGTGAACACCTTGAGTCAGTTCATGGCGGAGCTGAGGTAGGTGCATTGGATAACAATGAAGCATGTGCTCAAATACTTGAGAAGTAGAGTGGAGTATGGATTGAGATATCTTGGAGGTGATGGAGTGAGGCTGCAAGGGTATTCAGACACATATTGGATAGGGAGTTTAGTAGACAGAGAGAGAACCTTGAGGTGATTCTTCAATTTGGTATCAATAGTGATTACATGGTTCAGTAGGAAGCATACTTCTGTAGCACTCATTTCAGCAGATGAGAAATACATGGAAACAAGTATGTCTAGTTGTGAACCCATTTGGCTTTGTGAATTGCTTACAGGTTTATTTGATCAGGAGTTTGAACCTATGATGATATACTGTGGTAATAAGAGTTGTATCAAACTCATGAAGAATACAATACTCCATGAGCGGTATAAACATATTGAGAACATGAATCACTTCATATAGGATAGGATCTAGAAGGGAGCAGTGAAGCTTCAATATGTTTCCACAGATGAGTAGGTTGCATACATTCTAACCAAACCCTTGGTTAAAGAGAAGTTTGTTTTCTTCAAGGACAAAATTCGAGTGGTGCAGTGGAGATATTGAGGATATTCGAGATGGAGGACTGTAGACCAATGACTATACCTATGGTTACCAATATAAATAAGGTTGTCACTTCATATTCAAATTTGGTGGATCCAAATATATATAGGAAGTTGATAAGCTCCTTGATGTGTTTGGTCAACATCGGGCCAGATATATGTTTTGTTGTGAACACCTTGAATCAATTCGTGGTGGAGACGAGGTAGGGGCATTGGATATAAATGAAGCATGTTCTCAAGTTGATCTTCCGAAAGATATATTCCCTGACAAATCAAATCGATCTTGTATAGTTGCGGGTGTGGTGTTTTTGACAATCTCATCTTATTGATGACATCTGCTGAGATGAGGTTATTCTGGCTTCTGATATAAAAAAGGATTTTTTCTCAGAAGGATTTGATCAAGAAGGAATGTGATTCAAGGAGATATTGGATAGGTGGAGAAGGACTTCCATCTAGAGATCAGATCAAGGAGAAGAGAGAACAGAGGCAGTCACAAGTGAGTTTCAGCAAATTGGAGCCACAGCAGCAGGTTCACATCATATGGAGTTGTCGTACAGTCTTTTAGTGCGTGTATGTAATTTTTAATGGAGAAAGGCGTGTATACATGGATTTTCTTAAGGAAAGGTGTGTACATCTCGGGAAATGTGAAAAGTCGAGGTTGTACAAAAGATCAATAGTTGCTAGGGTTTGTAGGTATTGTCTATAGTTTTTTTTATTTCTCTGTGGGCCATTTTACCAAGTAAGGGAGCCCTTGTAAGATTTGAATTTATTTGAATGATAAGCTTAGTTGATGGTAAAAATATATTTGTGTATTTTGTTTGAGATTTTGGTTTCCAGTATTGCTTACACTATATTTATTTGAGTTGAATATTCTAGAAAGAGTATGTTGTTTTGTGAGCTGCTAATTTTATTTACAGCAAGGAAATCACTAGATAACATGATACCTAGGTATCAGAGTAGGAATTTCAATTGCGAGTCAGAGTTGTATGGGAGTGGTAGAGGATCGAGTCTATCTAGAGGGAGGTTAGGTTGACTATCAAGATCATGTAGGTCATTTCCATTAAGTTGTTCATATTCGAGGAAGATGAGGATGTGGCAAAAGAAAAGGGAGAGCAGGGAAAACAAAAATAGCAAAGAGAGTGTGTGTTTGTTTCCTATGTTCCCCTTTTGGATGAGAAAGTGATCAAGTGCATGGTTGTGGAAAAGAAGAAACATGAGCTTCTTAGTAATTACATGTGTTAGTGATAAAATATAGACAAGAATAAAAACATGGCGGAAAAGGCTCACTAGCCAACACACAAATATTCACTCCGATGTTACATATTTATAGTACAATGGGTGATGCCACCTCATAGAGAGATTTGCTCTAGATCCTAAAATCATGCATGATGACTAGGCTAGGCAATCTTAACTAACTCATTAGTCATCACTTGAGGATATATTACTAATATCCTAA
>ML787847.1:137826-162300 GCA_009831015.1 Picea engelmannii | reverse complement strand
CAAGAATGGAAGAGGAGATTCCATCATTGATGTGAGTCAAGATGATTCACAAGAAGATGACTTTCAGCAGAAGAATTCGCCATTGAGTTGGCTTGGTAAGAAATGGTTAGATTTCTTGAGTAAGTAAGGCTTGCATTCTTTCTATTTAGATGCACATTTCAGCCTTAGCTTTTCATTTTGTTGAAGTTTGACAAGTTGCAGCAGTTATCATAAATTGCAAGATGCAAGTTTGCATGTGAATGCAATTTCTTTTGAATGCATACTTGTGTTGTACCACCTCGTCAAGAACATGTAAAAGAGGGGTATGCTGTCCATTTTGTTACAGCCACATATACTTTTCATTTTCAGCTCTTTAGTACCCACATGTCTTGGGTTTGAGTACCTATGTTTCTACAGGAAGGAGAGTTGAAGAGCTATGCACATGCATTTGGTTTTGTGAGTGCATAAACAATGAACTGATGTTAGTTCATCATGAATGACTCATGATTGTAGCATGATTGATTATCATGTTTTTCAACTTGTCATTTTGGAAGGTTGACATGTTTCACTTGAGTCTCGACTTGTGTCGATATTGCTTGACGACTATGTTGTGTCGACCATGTTTTCGACTTGTTTTAGTCGATTGTGTTGGATGGCTTGTAAGTCAATTTTGAGTACACTAAAGTGCAGGAAAACACCATGTGCTTTGATGAAGCACAAGATGCGACAGTTTGCTTGAAGAGCAAAAAGACTTTGCTGTCATTATTTTCAGTCTTGTGTCAATTTGTTTTCAAGATTGATGGTTTTCTTGGCTTGTGACAAGATGTCGCAGGAAAGTTTTGCAGCCATTGGAGAGCGGATTGTTGACGTCAAAAGAGTTCACAAGAGGGACTTGATTCTCAGTGGGAAGGTTGGCAGTCTTCCAAGCACAGAGAGAACAGTCGGTCAGCAGTAGCTAGAGAGCAGTGGTTGAGGGACATAGCCAGTTGCAGTGCAAGGCATGTCAAGGTACCCAGGTGATTGTCGAAAAGGCTTTTCAAGTAGAATCAGTTGATATAACTTGAAAGAAGAAGAGTATTGAAGCTCAGATCGATGATTATAATCTTTTGTGGGTCCAAAAGCCTTTCAGTGGGAAGGCGTGATCAGAATCTGGACCAGGGGTCAAAAATTTGCTCAATTTTAAAAGTGCTCGGAATGCGACGAAAACAGTGCCATTGCGTCCGTCTCGTCTTCCTGATTCCGACAGTATATTTACTTTCGCAAATGGAGTCTGTATGGAGAAGTTATCGCGATCTGTTCGCCGAGCCAAACAGGTAAAAAAAAAAAGAGGATGTTGACTGGGCAGGCCGTACAGCTAACGTGGCAGAGGCCGTACAGCTGACGTGGCTTGATGGTACGGCTCACACGTGGCAGGTGACGTGGCAATCTATGATTGGCTGACGGTGGACGAGTTACATTGCAACACGTGGCATCTTCTTGGGCGAATGGAAGGGTGCCACGTGGCCCAATCATGGGCTGCCACGTGGCACCCCGGAATTGACTTTTTGGTTTGTAACTAAAATTTTATGGAGGCCGAGGGGTTTGACCCTCGGACCTCCCCACCATACAAACGCTTTAACTATGCCCGCCAACCATTGCGCCACGCGTTAATTCTTGTTATCCATATGTAAAAGAAACTATATGAATTTAGTTTCTATGGTATACGGCGCGGGGGTCCGGGCTGGGGCTTAGCCCCAGCCCCCGGTCACGCGCTTGTTTCATATGACTCTATTCTCCATGTAAAGGCGCGCGTTGGATTTGTTTTGGGTTATGTAACCCATGGTCGTGTTATATGTGCATACGACCATGCCCCGGTTTCAAAAGGCGCGCGGGGAGATTTTATATATGGTTTCATATATTATATGACCGTGTTTATATGCAATGTTTTATTTGAACCATATATTATATATATATGTGTTATATATTGTATAAACCATAACCAACGGATAATTGCGCGGGGTTATTAACCCAAGGTTTTTGATATATGACCAATGGTTTAAAAGTGTGCGGGTTTCAAACTATTCAAACGGTTAAGCCACGTGCCTGGACACATGTCAAGTCCAGATTTAATCTACAGATCGGGTGCCAAGATTTGCGCTGGGACGTGGCCATATGGCCCCCATGCGCCCAACACCTCCGTCCTCGGGGGCTATAGTTGCGCTAACGGTTCGACAGTTTGACACCATTTTCGGAACGCGCGTGGGTGCTGGGTTTAGTGACGGAAAACGCCCAGAGGCTAGATTATTCACCCACAGGTGCAGAATGGCGAACCAGTAACAGAGCTTGAAGGGGAAAAATGGCAGAAGGCCTAATTTTTGGAGTTTTTGGCCAAATGAGGTGCCGAAAAAGCCCAGCTAGGGGTTTTTGGACGTTCTGAGTCCATTGGCACATCTTTCACAGGCATTTGAAGACTTCTATTACAGGTTTTTAACCAGTGAAGTTTAAGGAAGCTTTAGGAAGCTTGAAGCCCTCATTGTTTGAGGCATTGCTCAGATGAGCACATATCCATTTTCTGAGACTGAATAATCATTCTTGACTTTTTATTATGCTCTGAACACATTGGGATAGTTTTCAGATCCATTGGAGGACTTTTACAGGTGTTTTTGTCTCATTGAAGCTCAGGGAAGCTTGGAGGTCACATGTAGAAGAGGTCATTGCTGGATGAGACAAGATCCATTTTCAGAGTTCTAATAGTCAAATTTGGGGTTTTTGTGTATTCTGAACCCAATGGTACAGTTTGTAAATCCATTGGAGTTGAGTAGCAGCTTGTAAAGAGCATTTGACAAACTAATCCCAAAGAGCCAAGTCCATTGAAGGAGGCTCAAGGAGATGTAGCCCAGAGAGGGGTGAACTCCTTTATCATCTTGTTTTTGCTGTGAGTTTTGTTGTGTTATTTGTTGCACTTTACATTGTTGTGTATTGGTTTATAGCACATAATTAATCTTTTAAAGGAACATTTCCTCTCACATATACATTGACAAGAAGAAGCAAGAACTTAACACATAAACCAGTTTGCATATTTAAACACATGAAGCAAGGTCCTGTTAAGGTTTATTTTATTGAAGTAGAGGGTGCTTGCATAGCATAACAAGTCAGCCTTCTATTTTCAGATCATCAGGACTGAAGAGAGCACTCATATGTGAAAGTTGCACTGTCAAAGAATCAAGTTGTCAGGCTTGTAGAATAAGCAAGTTGTCAAGTTTGCAGAAGAAACAAGTTTTCAGGCCTGAAGAGAAAACTCATGTGTGAGTTTCTTTGCAGTAGCAAGGTTGTTACTAGTTATTTTTACTGGTATTTTTCCTATCAGCAAGTTCCCTTAAGTTCCCAATAGTGATATTACTATTTACCTATGCCAAAATACCTTGATAAACAAATGGTGCATCTCTTGATGGACTAAGGACAGTGAAGGAGGAACATTCCTTGGGTCGTGCTTGATAAACAAATGGTACAACCCAATCGATGAGAGCAATGAAGGGGGTACATTCCTTGGGTTGGGAAGTTTGGAGGAAGAGAGATGGTGTAAATCGGGATAGTTGTAGGAGAATGCCAGTGGGTTATGTATTTATGTTTTGGGTTCAGAGTGCCTATGTATCTACGTTTTGGGGAAAGAGTGCCTATGTATTTATGGTTTTTGAGGTCAAAGTGCCTATGTATTTATATTTAGGCTAGAATGCCTATGTGATGTTAGGCCAAAGAGACTATATTTGTAATTGTATGTACATCGTATGGTGTCATGCATTGAGGACAGTGCAAACAAATAAGGGAGAGGGGAATGTAACATCCCCGGTTTCAATCCCCATAAATTGTAATATAATTGTATACATGTGAATTATGTTGGTGAGTTGATGTGATTGGGGAAAAGATCCCATATTGGTTAATATGGTTGGGGGTCGAACGGTATATCCTGTACCTTTAAATAATTAATAAAATAGTAATAATTGGTTGTGATACGAAAGAGATGAAGAATAATGGGGGGCTATGATTCCACAAGAGAGAGGGATCCAAAGGGGAATTATGCATGGGTATTAATACAAACCCACATTCTTGAATTATTATCATTGTATATAACCTTCTAATTTGAGGTGGAGTGTGCTGAAATCCAATCATTTAACCCCTATAAAATGGTGGGTGTGAGGAGTCAAATCCCATAGTTATTGAAGAGTATGGACATGAGTAGAATCGACTTGGGGAAGAGTGTAAGTCGGGTCAAGAAAAAAAAACAAAGAAAGAAAATTTGTATGGCCAAGGGGAAGTTTTTGACAATCACATTTTTGGATGGAGCACAGTTTTTACATGCAGTTTTTGGGCAGCAAAGGAAGAGCATAGGGTTGGGAAGAGGACCATCCATGATATGCTTGAGGGAATCCATTGTTTTGTTGTGTATTATTTTCAAAAAGAGACTTGTGTGCCTGTAAAAATGGGTTGTACGCATGTAGTTAGTTTTCATGTTGAGGAAATGACTCCATATCCTTATGAGGGCTATTGTGAAAACTCCTTGGGAAGATGAGAGTTCCTAAGGGTCCCTAGATGAGAGTTCATGTCCAACTGAGTGCAATAAGGGCCCTGATAAATGAATGGTACAACCCGAGGGACTATGAGTAGTGAAAGGGGTACATTCCTTGCGTAGTGCGGGTTATGGGAAAAGAGAGAGTTGGAGGATTAGAACTGTTGTAGGATTAGAATTGTTGTATGAGTAGAACATGGGTTTTGGGTTGTTGAGTGTGGAGAGTGGACAGCCAGAGGCCCATATCTATTTTTTCACTCATAGCCTCAACTTGAGGGTGGTTGTAATGTTCTCAAATGGTTTTTCTTGGAACATTTGAAGCTTGAGTGTTTTTCGATTGTGGTATTTTTTCAAACAATTTGTTGATCTATCTTCTTAAGTTGCGCTAGGGTTTATTATGATGGGTTTTGTAGATTTTTTTAGCACATAAATGATAGGAATACGACAACAATAGATACACAACAATATGCAATACAATAAATAGCCACAAATACCTCAGATCTGATTTTATTATCAAAGATAGCTAACCTCCATATAATAGTAGAATGGATATGGATCATAGATAGAAGAATAATGAGTGTGGTTGATAATACCTCCAAAATAAAATAGAAATATGAAGATATAGGCTTCAAAAATCCTCCCCAATATAGACACAAAATATCTCCAAGACCCAACTCTTTCCCTTGTTGTATGTGTTTGTCTTCTCTAGCAAAATGCTCCCTCACTGGTTGTAGCAAGCTAAGATTCCAACCTCCTTGTATATGACCACTAAAATCAATTAAAATATTATTAAAATGTAGATCGGGTGATAGATAAATCTTGTTATGAATCTCCTAGTTGTTGGAAGTGTTCCCACACTCCAAGTCACTAGATCCACTATGAACAATGTGCCCTCCTAAAGAGAAATACACCCCATTGAATAATTGAAGGGATATGTCGAAGAATACCCTCATACACTAATGAAAAAATGTGCTAGGGTGGTAGCAACCACTCCTAGAATTATCTCTACTAAATATCTATCCTCCCTAAGGCAAATCGAACTTTTTCTCCTCAACTGGTGCACCAAACCTGCTGAAAACTCGTACTAGTGCACCCCGTTGTCAAAATCGATGGCTGAAAAAGTTCTGAACTGGTGTAGAATGGTGAGGGAGGAATATTTCACCTCCTTGGCCAAGCTTGGATAAAGAATAGGAGAATATTTTACTCTCTTTTTGATCTATAGGGTTTATTCAGTCAAAACTCTCAAAACCCCCAAGTACCATGGGCTCTCTAGCTAAGAAGTCAAACATCAAAAATATCAATGAACATAATGAGAGAATAGAATCCTCTATCTATCTTTTATACCCCCATTTACCTTTTCTCTCTAGGTGAATTTTTATTTTTACTTTTAATATTTCCTCATATAATCACTTTATTAATTAATTAACCTTTTCCCTCTAAAAACTGATTAACTTTCCCTTATGGCTTCTTTGGCCACTAAAAGTCATTTTTCATCATCTTATCCTATAGATATTTTCCTCCCAATTCCAATGAGTTATTACACTAAGGTGTTTCTTCAATTTGTATGCCCAAAATGACCTCCTTAGTGAATTTAATTAAAATATGCTCCATAATAACTCAAAATTACGAAAATCGTCGCAATGCAATGAAACCAAATACAAGCTCTGTGCAATGGATCTTGATGATGAAATATGATGAATAACGTAATTCATACCCCATAAAGATCCTCAATACCTCATGAACTCACTATCACCCCCAACTGGCTACTCTAGCAGGCATCCCACTCTGTAACATAAAAGAATCCAAAAATGGGGACATTAGAGTCCTCCCTGCTCGAATATTGTTTATCCTCAAGAAATAACTGAATCACACGGTGTATGATCCCCAAGTCCCATATCCACATGTGTGACATGAATTAATCTCCCCTCAAAACATGGTCCTACAAAGTGCTCGCCATGTAGACCCCTAGTATGCTCCTAATGAGTAGAGAGATGATATGTAGTAGATATTCAGTCAACTCCTTAGGCCGCCACTATGCTCAAATCCCAACTCCATCAACCACTGGACTACCAAACACTTTAATCCCTCGATCCCAAATCAAGATGTGAATTGTAGTTCCCTATAAAGTATAGTCATGTCAGACATAAACACTAAGAATATCTCGAAGACCCTTAACCAATGGAACAAGTAAATATAGTATCCATCCATCAAGGAGTCTCCCACCTAAACCAATCTCCCAACTACTACCTCTGATGGTATCCAGATCCCCTACTAACCAAAAATATGATATATTGATATACTTGATCCTCAACCAAGGAGATCCATCCTACCATATAACATTCTCATCTTGATCTTCTCTCAAGTTCCCCTGATAATGGAAGGACCAATCATGCAAGTCCTTGAAACTCCTATGCGCTCTAGAAGAGCACCAATCCCTGTATCACATAACTCTGAGGGTGCCATGCCAAGTATATCAGTTCCTACTGAACTATAAAACTTCGGTCGAACTATACTGATAGATTTATTGTCCTATCCATAATCACTAAACTCGGCCTCCCTACCAACCTAAACTGTTGCCTACGGTGTCTCATGCTCCAGCAATATCCCTATGCTATCATCCCTACCATATAGATCTAGTATACCAGAGTTGAGAGATGCTAGCATACTCTCCCAACTCTTCCCTGAAACGAGGGTGGATAAGGAATCATTCCCTGACTCGTGATGCTGACATACCAAGCATGCCCCCATGTGACTCACGACATCATCCTCGAGATCCCCCCAGGAGAATATCTCTCTAATCTGCTAACTATTCCTGAAATGGAAAAAATTTCCAACCCTAGATACATCATATACAGTCCTCAATATCTATGACGTTTCCTGTTACAACCATACATTATGCCAACTGACCTCATAGTCCTCATCAGAAGCATATGTCCTACTCTGCTCCATGTCCTCATCTCGATAAGACTCTGAACCTATATCCACCTCTGGAATATCCTCTATCCTACGGCTGAGGATGCTCTCCATCATTCCCAAGGACTCATCTGATTATCTCGGGTGACCCTCCCTTATCCAGCTGCATGTAATGGAGTATCCCCTATCAGGAGGTGTTTTTCTAATGAATCTCCATGTCCCCTACAACTGGCTATCTCCCCCATTGATGTTTTATAAAATGAAATTATCGGGGAAGGATAATAGAAATACATGTGACTGTATGTAGGACTGGAAAGAATCATATGTGTTGGTCAACCCCAAAGGCTTGACCAAAAAATCATCCACTGACACCCATGGTGGATAGTCACCTGGACTCCTCACTAATCTCAAACCATCAGGTACAATAGTAGGTAACTCCACAAACTAATGGTCAATCACACTCCCTCCATCATCATGCATCTAACTGTTTCTACTGAGAAGGTGATCTCACATATCCATGTATTTTTGCAAGGGAGAGGGCCACTCTCCACGTAAATATCCATGCTCCACTGAGTATGTATCCTCCCTGCACTCCAATGCATCCCCCTGGGTCCCACTATACACCTCTACATGCCCTTGTGAACTACCTCTCATCATTGTATGTCCTTGAATACTCATTCAAGTTCGTGTATCCTCCTGCATCATCATGTATCTTGGGTGTATTGTTGGGTCAACCTATACATGGATGTCAACCAATCATGGAACCCAAATGGATGTGTCTGTTGGGTATGTGTTATATTCTTTGCATGTGTGTGTGTGTGGGTGCGTCAGATACGACAACTACGTCAGATATGTGGGTGCGGTTTTTGCTATTTTTAGCGGATTTTGCTATTTTTAGCTGATTTGTAAATTAATCCCGGATTAAGGGATTAGGGTTTTGGTATCTATGGAATACCTAAAAACATTGTATATATTGTATGGTGAATGGTGAAATTCGATATAATGAAAATAAGAAAGGTTTTCCTGGTTGAGGGTTTCCGGTAAAAATCTCTGTGTAATCTGTGTATGAGCCATTGATTAATTTCTATATTGCTTAAGAATCTATATGCATTGCTTTACTTCGCAGGTTTAAAACTTACAGTGTCCTCATAAATTCCCATGGCTCTAGATTCCCCATGTGTATGTGTATGAGCAATTGTCTTAGAACTCCCCATGAATGGTGTTCCTTGTGACACATGGACATCCTCCAGCGTCTCCTGGTCATATCTCTCCATAATCATCAGTGATCTCGGGTATCCCTCATGCACCTCCATCATCTGGTTCTCCTCTACCAAACCACTAACATCCTCTGGCGATGTAGCTGAAGAAAATATCTGACTCTCTACTGAGATATATGTAGTGGATTCCTGGCTAACATCCTCAAAGAGATCCTCTAGTCTGGAATCTGATTATTGAATGATTGTCTGTGTGCCATTCAATAATTCATGCGTGCTTACCAACTCATGAGTGAGTCGTTCCACCTCAGTCTCCTTCTTCTTCAGTGTCCTATGATACATCTCACCAACCTCCAATAGGTAATCTCTATCCATAAATAACTATTGGTAGTCGGTCCTCATCACAGTCACTCTCTCCCTGAGTGTCTAGAAGTCATCAATGGAAATATCCCCATATTAACTATCATGTGCCATCGTGGCTCCCTGAAAATACTCTACCACCAACTCTTGTGTATCATCAATGTGTATAATGGTTGCCATGATCATGTCCTCTCTAACCCTCAGTTGTCATGCCAAATGTTGTGACTCTTGTATATTTTCTTGATGAATTGATACCTCATGACTCCCACTGCTAATGTCAATAGTGGAATCCTCATCAACACACTCCTCAAGAGATAAAGCACTATATTGTCCATTGTCCATTGTGTTGTTGATTCCTCCTGTATGCCATTGTACATCATCACCTACTGTAACTTCCATCTAAATCGCCATGTATCCTATATGTACATTTGTATCCTCCTATGTACTCACCCTACTAATATTATCTACACCAGGATCCCATACAAATGTGTCCATACATGTGATATGGTCATATCGACCAACAAGGAATGCATCCTCGTCATTGTAGACTGATCCCAACAGTGAGTATCCCATCAACATGTCAGTCTCCACAACTTTATCTATCAATGGACTCCCCAAAATAGGTGACTCACTCTCCCCATACTGATAGGTATCTATATATTCATCTGTCTCCAAGTCATGCCTCTCCTCCTAGACTTTCAAATCCACATGTCCCTTGTGTTCAATCACTACACAAGGATCCTCTACAACATCTGGAATGCCATTGATATCCTCATGTGTCATGTCTATCATAAGTGTCTGCGAAGGTAAGGAATGTCTCATTCTCAACTCCATAGGAGGATCATTAACCCCCAAGCATGACCTCATATCAACATCCAAAGGTGGATCACCCAATCTATGATCCCCCTCATGCCTAGGTGTTATCATGGATGAATCCTCACAAGTGTCACCACTATGGTGAATTGTTGAGTCCTCAACACTACCTGATCAGAAAGATATAGCACATGCACTATCATCCTGACTCCCCAATTGTCCATCAGATGTCCAAGAGTACCATGAATTCTCTAATTAGGCATCTAAGGACGCATTCTCATACACATCCTCTTCATCATTATCGTAGTGCACCTCAATGTAATGCACTCTCCCTTTACCCTTACATATATGATATGGCCCCCAAAGCTCTTTGCAACTATGGAAAAGTTCCTTGCTCCTAACAGTTGTAGGCTCAATATGTTCTCCCTTCAATCTGCTAGAATGTGGTGATGTATCTACTTTAATGAATTCTTTGGCTCTATTTTCCTGTGCTCTTTTTCTCCAATAATTGACTTCTTCCATATTCTTGGCCCATAATGCAACATCATATTTACTCCACCTAGTATTTTTTATGGATACAAACCATTGGAATGTTACATGAGCCCTTAATGTCTCATTAAGGGCTTGATATTCCACATCACAATATATAATTTCCTCTGCAAAATCCATTTCTCCTCTAGGTCATCAGTGTTTATCACAAGCTGACGAAGGAATTTGCTCTGATACCATTGTAATGTTCCCAAGTGGTTTTGCTTGGAACATTTGAAGCTTGAGTGTTTTCTGGTTGTGGTATTTTTTCAAACAATTTATCGATTTGTCTTATTAAGTTGCGCTAGGGTTTATTATGATGGGTTTTGTAGATTTTTGCAGCACATAAATTATATGAATATGACAACAACAGATACACAACAAGATGCAATAAAAGAAATAGCCACAAATACCTCAGATCTGATTTTATTTATCAAAGATAGCCAACCTCCATACAATAGTAGAGCAGATCTGGATCATAGATAGCAGAATAATGAGTGTGGCTTATAATGCCTCCAAAACAAAATAGAAAGATGAATATATAGCCTTCCAAAATCCTCCCCAAGATGGACACCAAATATCTCCAAGACCCAACTCTTTCCCTTGCTATATGTGTTTGTCTTCTCTAGCAAAATGCGCTCTCACTCAGTGTAGCAAGCTAAGATTTAGGTCTCCCTGAAGATGACCACTAAAATCAATGAAAATAATGTCAAAATGTATGTCGGGTGATAGATAACTCATGTTGGAAGTGTTCTCACACTCCAATTCACTAGATCCACTATGAACAATGTGCCCTCCTGGAGAGAAATATGCCTCATTGAATAATAGAAGGGATATGCTGAAGAATAACCTCATACATTGATGCAAAAAGGATATAGGGTGGTAGAAACCACTCCTAGAATGAGATATATTGAATATCTATCTTCCCTAAGGAAAATTGAACCTGTTCTCCTCAACTGGTGCACCCAACCTGCTGAAAACCCTCACTCGTGCGCCCCCTTGTCAAAATTGATGGCTGAAGTAGTTATGAACTTATGTAGAATGGTGAGGGAGGAATATTTCACCTCCTTTACCAATATTGGATCAATAATAGGAGAATATTTCACTCCCTTGTTTATCTCTAGGGTTTATTCAGTCAAAACCCTCAAAACCCCTAAGTACCATGGGCTCTCTAGCTAAGAATCCAGACATCAAAAATATCAATCAACATAATGAGAGAATAGAAGCCCCTATCTCTCTTTTATACCCATGTTTACCTTTTCTCTCCAGCTGACTTTTTAATTTACTTTTAATATTTCTTCATATAATCACTTTATTAATTAATTAACATTTTTTTCCTCTAAAAAGTGATTAATTTTCCCTTGTGGCTTCTTCGGCCACTGAAAGTCATTATTCATCATCTTATCCTGTAGATATTTTCCTCCCGATTCAAATGATTTATTACACTAAGGGGTTTATTCAAGTATTATGACCAAAATGACCTCCTTAGTGAATTTAATTAAAATATGCTCCATAATAACTCAAAATTATGGAAATCGTCGAAATGCAATGAAACCAAAGACAAGTTGTGTGGAATGGATCCTAATGATGAAATATGATGAACAATGTAATTTGGGCCCCATAAAGCTCCTCAATACCTCTTGAAATAACTATCACCCCCAACTAGCTACTCTGGTAGGCATCCCACTCTGTAACATAAAAAAATCCAAAAATGGGGGCATTACAATGGCCTACTATTCAGATTTGGAGCAGCAGTGCCTATGGTTGGGAGATTCATCCTTCGGATGTATCCACTTGGTTTTATTATAAATAGATAAGTGTTTCTATTTTTTTTGTTTTGATTATTTCGTTGTGTAAATGATATATGAATGTTGTGTTGTGTCTTGTTGGGTTTTGAATGCGTTTATTAATTTATAAATCATTTAAATACATGGGAAAATCAACATGTTGTTGTAGTAGTTTTTATGGGAATGTTTCCCCTTGGTTTTTTGTTATATGTATGATGCATTTTTAGAATTGTATTTATCAAGCAAAGTCATTTTCCACAGTGATGGGACTCGACATGGGTCTTGGGTACATTACAAACATCCACAAGGGTCCTTTCTTGTTGAACAAGGAAAAGGAACACTAGGAAGTTGATCTGATCATAGAGCTTAGTAGTCTTGATTATGTCAAATTAGGGGCCAAGATTATGAACTTGGAAGAGAATGAAATTGATGTGCCCAGTGCCACCGGTAAGGGCCCTGGTTATAGATACTTCGGGGCTACAAAATTCCCCCCCATTCTCAAAAAGTTATTCGATAACCCCCTCGAGGTAAAGAAGAGGAGGTGTAGGTATACAATTTACAATCAAATTGACACCAATTAATATTATGGCTATAAGAATGATGATGAAGGTATCTTGGATAAAGTGATGTGGCCCACAGAGGAGGAGATACGAGGTAGAGCACTGAGGAAGTGGCAGAGGATCGAGTACATGGGCTAAATTATGAGAGGCATTGAAGAGTGATTTCCTCCGCAACGAACAGCCTCTGAAAATGTTACAGAAAAATTTTCCTCACTCCATGCAACCTTATTGGATGGCCTTCTATTTCCCTATGCAGACTTGAAGTCCCCTTTTTGTTCATTCCAGAGCCAAAAAAGAATTTTTTTCCACATATACCCTCCCTATCAGTTATACAACAACCATATACGTAGGTTGCTCCACTACATCTCGTGTACATCATGTTTGGTGCTTAAAATTAAAAATTATGTCGGGTTTCCATGCCATGTCACAAGATCCATGATCCTTGACCTTCCACATACTGGAAACGCTTTGACTAGGCCCTTCAGTTCCATTTGAAGGCTATAAATTGAGCCATATCCAAGCCTTGGGGAGGAGAATTCAACTTTGAGAGCAAAGACACTCTGGAGAAATTTCACTTCATATTGAATCTGCATCCATTTTTCCTTGAAAGTCTAAACTCAATGTTCAGCCCCCAAGCTCTTCCTTCTTTGTGATGGAGAACTTCATTGACTCCCATATATGAGATTTCCTTTGGTGGAGGATTGAAGTGTGGAGGCCCAGTTTGAGGGACTTATTTTCTCGGTTCTGATATGTTTCGTTACAAAAGTTTGTCACCTATGTACTTCTGCTAATTATTTTAATAGAAACACTATTTTTTCGTCCAATTGATATCTTGAAAATATTTGAATTATTATTCCATGGGCGTATTTTTCATGTATGTTAATTATGCTAATCTATATGTTAAAATTATATATTATCACCATATGCTTGTGTATCTTGGTTTTTGAGGACAAGTTGCAGGTATAAAGATTTGGGTTGCATGCTCAACGATGGTCTTCTTCGAACGTCTAGACGAGGTAGGCTCTTAGCCTTGTTTGTTAGCATTTCATTTATATAGCATACTTTGGATTAGATTTGATTTTTGTGTGTCATTTCTTCTATTTTGGTTTACCTCTAGCCATAGAGATATTTTCCTCATAACAGAATTGGCATTATTATCATTTAGGAGGATGATGAGCACCATGAGCACATTGTCTAATATCGCGGTCGAAACTTGGTTGGTCATGAACTTAAATACTCTCACATAGAGAAACTGGCCTTGGCTGCTGTACATATGGTTCATATATTACAACATTATATCTTACTTTTCAAAACTACCATGGTGCGGATATCAATCCATTTCAATACGTCCTCACCAGGCATATCATAGGGGGGAAATAAAATAAGTGGATTGTTATTTTGCAAAAATTTGATCTTGATTCTGCTTCGACGAAGTCTAAGAAATCGCTAGTTTTTGTCGAGTTATTATAGAATTACCCTTGACTAGATGAGGACATTTTTCATGACGATTCATTCGTGAATGAACATATTTTCCTTATCTTTTCTTCAGACCCTTGGTATGGAGACATTTTGATCTATCTTCAAACCTTGAAGCTACCCCAACATCTGTCGAGAGACGATCGACAACGTACATGTCATCAAGCTAAAAACTACATTATTATTGGTGACACTTTGTATCATCGAGGGGTAGATAATATTTTACGTCCTTGCTTGAATCACGAGGAAGTTGAGGATGTTCTCAATGACTGTCACAGTGGGGCATGTGGTGGTCATTTATCCAAGCTTGCGACAACCCAAAATATATTGCGAGCCAGTTATTTTGGCCGTCAATTTTTAAATATTGTGTTGAGCGGTCAAGAAGTGTCACCCTTGCCAAGTGTTCGCTCAGAAAATTTCCTCGCACCCGGCCCCTCTTCACACAGTCGTCATCCTAGGTCCCTTCACCAAGTGGGGGGTAGATTTTATGGAGTGTAACTTGTTGAGGAAAAGATATGAAATAATCTTACTCAAGCATTTTCAGATATTGCTTGGCTAAAGAAAGATAGAAGGGAATATCACCCTATGTTTATAGCCTCAAAAATTGTTTCCTAATCCACAAGTATGGGTTACAAGGGCTTAGGATGATTTTCTTATAATTAAAAGATTGTTGAAAAATTCAATGTTTATGTAATTTTCTGAATATAACAGATGCATAAATAAATGTAGAGACAGAAGTAAAAATACCAAGTCAATAATTAACACAGATAATACATAAAGCAATCGCTTATTTCATTCCAATTTATCAAAATAATCGTTCTCTTTACAAAATTACCTGAGGAAGTTTGGACCAAAATCAAACTTAGATGTCCCCAATGAAAACCATACAAAAGGACTTCTGACAGAAAGTAAAAAACTAAACTTTAAAAGTTGGATCAACTTGTCACAAATTGCTTCCCACTCGACTCTGCACAATATCCTTTATCAGTCATGAAATTTAATTCACAAATAGAAAATTCTACACAGACTATCAAAGATAGATCAACACCTCTGAAAAACAAGTGTCTAAATGATGTAATCCAGCCTCGAATCTTGTTGTCTACAATAGGACCTTGTTGTCATAAAAGAGAATTAGGCTTTCAATGAATTAAAGAATGAATGAAAACTTAACTATCTCAATAAAACTCAAGAGCAGACCTTAGAATGCTTTCTCCTTCTATTCTCTCTATGTTCTTCATTCTCTTTTTTCCTTTAAGCAATCAGAATTAGTTGAAGTAGTTAAACTACCTCTTTTAGTTAAGTTAACTAAAACTCAACTAACTTTTAGTTTAGGGGAGAAATTAATAAAATAATAATAAGGGTCTTTAATAAATAATAACTAGTAGGTGGGACCCCTTGTAACTCCCTTTAGTTTCTTTAACAAGCATAAACACAACTAGTTAATCAATCAAACACATCCCTCCTTGTGACTCCCATCATCACTCTCATAATTTGAAAATTAATATCAATGATATTTGAAACCATATCCAAAAAATATAATATCCAACATATCCAAAAAATAGTGTGTTATCCAAAAACTTCAGAAGTCAACTGTTCTGAACAATCAATAAATAAAAACACTCAAAAACCATATTTGCCACTCTGGGAGGAAATTTTCCCCTTGTTGCTACTGTCTCCCTTTGATTTCTCTGATTTTGGCTTAGGTTGTGTGGAGCCTTTAGGCCTGATCTCATTGATAACATGAGAGAAATCATCTCTCAAATGCATGCGAGATGAAACGGATTTGGAAGAGTCATTTGAGGGAAAGGCGGGGGTAGCAACAACTTTTCCTTTATTAGGTGCATGGTGGGCTTATGTTTTTAACCTCTTGATTACGTGGGAAGATTGTACTGGTGAGTGTGCAAGGGAAGCTAGGACAATTTGGTTAACCGGTGGAGGAGGAGCAGGCAGAGACAAATTGGGATGGCCACGATATTGGGAGACTGTTGGGTGGACAATCTCTTGTCGTCCATCATTTTCAGGGACTTTAGGTTGTAACGAGACATGAGGGGGAACTGGGATAATAGGGACATGTGGGGCTTAGAAAGGAGGCCTTTATGGCCTAGGTTAAACCAGTCCTTGTCCAATCCAGTTAAAAAATCCATCTTGGAGGACTAGCAACTAATTTCTTCAACAAACCATACATGACATCTCTTTAAATATGAAACAAAGTTTGGCTCAGCAACACATCAGACTCATGCAATCCAATCCATAAAAATCGTTTAATATTTGTCAATGAGCAGGGGGTGAATAAGGGTTATGGGATATATGAGAGATTGTATTGAGAGAAAAGTGGTAAAATGAATTGGGGTAGATCATGATTACTGCTCAACAAATCATCAAACAATCAATTGTATTGTAATAACAAAAAATGTCAATTGTAACTCATCCCTGAGCTATCCTTCAACTTATATAATACATAGTTTCCATTTAACTATAATTTAATTTTAATAAAAGCAAGTGAATAGTGAATCTGGGAAGGTGAGGGGACTTGTAATGTGCGGAAAAGTGAGAGAATGGCAGGGAAATAGCGAATATTGTTCATAAAACAAATCAAGTAAAACATAACTATGTACTAAACTTAATACAAAAAATACCAACACCATATCAACAATCATTATGTATCAAATTGTTTTCTATCACAACATTTAAATTTCTCAAAGCTTCTCAATTTGAACAATCTGCAATCATACTCATAATCGAAACAACTTTCTATTCAACAGTGATGTTAAGGAAATGCTTGGTCTTTAATTCCTTTTATTTCCTTTTAAGAGTTTAAAGAAAACACACAGCAACATTGCTCCACTTCTATCCCATAATGCATCACTATAAAAATATCATACATTGTCCATCAATTCACAATCAGCCAATTAAAACATATGCACAGGTCCTGTTCCAAAACGAAAAAAATTCTAAAACATGCATGATTTCATACATTCTTCAACATATCAATCAATAAGTTTTGTAATGGAACCACAGTCAACATAAACCCGAGCTTCATCATTGTCGATGCAACCATTCATAATATGCATGATGATTCCATAATATATGCACAGTGAACATAACCAAATACACAATTACCAATTCCATAATTTTCTATAACCCTGATTGGGCCTAGTGACACACACAGGAGTCTCCAATTTGCAATCAAGACAATGTTGTAAGAACACAGTGATCAGGAGTATAACGAAAAAGAGGCATCCATTGACTGCATATTATTACTCATTCCCAATCACAACTTTTCAACCAATTTCATTGTAGGAAGATGAGATAGGGACTCGATGAAACATTCCATAACCACTCCACTTGATAACCAATATTTGACAACCAAAACGATGCCCGACAGGAGAAAGAACAGTTGGAGATTTAAATTGGGCTTTGTCACAACAAATACAAGGAGACAATCAAGAGCATTCTCAGCCATCAATAGCATAGATAATTGGAGGTCCTCAGAGGCATATCAACCGGAGGAAAACACCCCTTCGATACAACATGGTAGAAGCCACAGGGTTTCCTTATAACTCTCGGTCTGGGAAAATGGAACAACAGTTATCCACGGAGGAAACAACAATGGGTAGGGTAGAAACATCGATGCACATAGTGCGCTTATGTTTGCATAGGAACGGTGAACATCCATTGGACAGTGATGGTTACCAAGAACACACAGAGGTATAACCTATGTCTATTTCCTTAAGAGTTGAAGCATTTTACAACAACATTGGTGAGTATGCATAACCTGAGCCATAACTTATATCACCCCACAACCATATAGCATATATATCAACGTTATCGCCAACCTGATACCAATTGCCAAGATATTTTGGTGCCAAGACACTGAGCCCACGACCATGACTCTGGTATGAAAAATACACAGCAACCAATTGGAATTCTGAACACGAATGGATAGAGTTACCCTCATGACCGTGAGGAAGCAACAAGCAAGAATACATAGAGTGAAAACCCTCCACCATTAAAACACAGAGAGATATATGTCCAATCCACTTATTATCCACAGAGACCAACCATGATTTTAACCAACAGAGCAACCAGCGAATGCACAACTCAACAAAAACTAAATATTTCGCTTGCAATATGAACCATTACACAGTCATTCCAGAGAAACAAATCACGCATTTACATAGTTGCAATTCTCAGGAAAACACAAACCCAAGCATTACTGAGACATTGTTTGTTCATACACAGAGTGTAATTCATGGATGGGGTGAAAAAGAACCATACCTGTAATAGAGATCTTAAAAGGGTGAGTTGGTCAAGCATTTTCTTTCCAAGCCTGAAATGCGGATCTTAACCACCAACAAACTGAATGCAACAAGAACAATACTAGGGTGACGGATTGATGGAGGGAGTATGGAGTGACGTGCATTTATTGCACGTCGCTTCCATCTCCCATTCTATTCAATTCCGAAGTACAAGACAGCGAAACCTTCACCCATGCATTAACCATGAAATCAATTTCCAAACCATTGAAATCTGCGACAATATTCCTTTCCCAATGTGCCACCAAAAGCATTCGTGTTAACCTTTGCCAAGTTTTCATGCCATACCATATACCTTGCAATATTATATGTGCCCAAAATAATCAAATGAAAATCGCAGAGCCACTAACCAACCATATAATAGTTAGGACTAACACTAACATGTTTTACATTTCCATTTGCACATAATTCTTAACATAACTCAAACATGGATCCTTTCCTTTTAGGATTTTTTCCATAAGTTTATTTTCTTTGTTTTGGTTATGTCATTACTAACATATTTCTTGTGTATTTCTGGCCAGGTAATAAATCATGGTGATTCGTGACATGATTAAACATAGAAATTGTAAATATATGCCAACCATAATATAAAACTAATGCTTTGAATTGCAAAACATCCCATAAAATGTATCATCCACCTGTCACTATGTCAAAATGAAACCAAGACATCATTGTCAACCATATAGGATTGTGTAAGAAACGTCGAAACAACAACAAAAAATGTTTGATATGTTTATCTTTGAGCCTCCAGTCTACAAGGGGGTCCCACCTACTAGTATTATATTATTAGCATAGTTTAAATAATAGGGCTTAAGCAATACTTTGCGGGCAAAATTCCTCGTTGCAATTTTAATCTTCAACAAACTGGAGACTCCATAGGAAAATTTGTTTTCAACAGATTAAGAACTTAGAATGTATGGTTTCGTAGACCAAGTAACATCAGATCAAGAAGATATAAATCAGAATGATTATGCCACAGAGGGAAGTGAGTGGATTTAATGGAAAAATGACCTGGAATTTGGGAATAACTCATGGAAAGTGTTAATTATGAGGGGTTTATCCCTGTAAGCATAATCATTCAACCAATATTTGCTCTTGACTTCAAGGAGAAAAATTTTCTGGACTTGCTCTTTTGAACCTCAAAATGGATGAATAAATGGAAAGAAGGAGCAGGATGTAACCAATTATCTCATAAAACAGTAGTGAAAGTAGATAACAAATTCAATGATGCCTTCAGAGGGAACATCATAACAGTCGTGTAAGATTGATTGTTATTGACTAACAATACTTTGCAGGAGTGTTGTTGTGGTAGAACTAATCCAACATTTTATTCTTGACCAAAAATTGAAATCAAAAGAACAAAAACAAGAAATGTCATAACAAAAATGAAACTGCAAAATTGAAAACAGCAGAAATCGAATGACAAAAATGAAAGTAGAAAAAAAACTAAAAAAAAAAATGAAATCAGAATTGAAAACTATTGTAAAATCAAAATTGAAACAACAGAAATGAAAACTACTAAAATATAGAACAATCCAAACAGTGTTAAACTCTTCAAGTTGGTTCCACGTAGTGTTTTAAGTCAGAACCGTTAGTGTTGTAGGAAAACAATCGCTCTTGTAAATCCTTTAGAACGTAAGAGTTTTCACCCAGGAAAAAAGAGATCTTGAAAGGACCCATCCATAATTTTTGAAACTTCGAGACATGTGATCGTCTTTTAGATTACACGATTAAACCATCAAGATAGATATGAATAATATTGTTGATCAAATTGTCAAAAACCATCTGCATATCCCTTTGCAACGTGACACCTGCATTGGATAAGCCAAAAGGAATATGTTCATAAGAAAAAGTGCACCAACGAGTAATAACGATGGTTTTATATTTATCTTCCCTTTTCACCTTTATTTGATTGTAACCATAAAAATCGTCAAGTAAGGACATCATCTACGACCCTGCAACTTGCTGCAAAATCATTTCCATATTAGGGAGAGGAAAGTTATCTTTTATGCTAGCCCGATTTAATGCGCGAAAATCTAAGCATAATATGATTTGAATAGTTTTTTTCCGAATGGGAACCAAATTAGAAACCCATTCTAAATACTTAACCGGAAAAATAATCTCAGCCCTCAAGAGTTTTTCCAACTCCTTTCAAATAGTTGCTTCCAGTGCAGGGTTGATAGGTATTTGTTTTTGCCTAACTGGTTTTATGCCCTCCTTGATAGGAATGGCATGTTGTATAAGAGCGGGATCAAAACCACGAAGATCTTTATAAGACCAAGCAAAAACATCTTGAATTTCACCAAGCACCCTGGCAAACTTCAATTTTTCTTCATCAGAACATTGGGCACCTATTTTAGCATTTTTTTGAGACTCGGGTGTCCTAATGTTCAAGGAAACAGTTTCACCCACCTTCATTGTTTACTCCTCTTATTTATGTTTCTCTTTGTTTCCTACATCACTCGATGAAAATGAACTTTCTAGAGGAGTCAAGCCCTTAGGAATCTTGTTATATTCCATTGATATAATTTCCTTAGGCTTATAAGGTTCATTTTGAATGAAATCACAGATGCTCTCATCACTAGGGAAGACCTAACATGATTCTATATTGTCAGAGATATGTGGACGATATAGAGATTGAAAAGTACAATCAGGGCTTTGTGGAACAAATTGTCGATTAGGAGAGGATGCAAAAATAGTTAATCGATCAGCGATTGAGTTTAATTCCCTCTTAACATGAGTAATGTTGAAAGATAGTAGGTTCGAGATAAGTGCCCAAATAGTTTGGGTGTAGCGTTTCATCAACTTGTTGCTAGGAGAGTATATCTTATGTACAAGGTTCACAACAAGCTCGGAATCCCTAAAAACTGTAAGGTGAACACAACCCAGATTATAGGTGTTTTCAATGCCTAATAATAAAGCTTCGAATTCAGTGACATTGTTTGTGCAAGCAAACTCTAACCTATAAGAAAAATTGTGAATTTTCCCCACAGGAGAGTAAAATATAATACCAGCTTTGTTTCCTTCATTGGAGCATGAACCATCAAAGTGCATATGCCACATACCTTCATCTAAGTTGATTTGTTCCAAGGCAGTGTTATCCTCCTCAGAAAAGATGGAATACACTCCTAGGTCTTCCTCGATATAATTCACATTAGGTTGTGGAACACTTTCTATGTAAGGTGAAATCCTTCCCTCCCTAAGGACTATGATTTTTTTACCATTCCAAGGAACGGATAAGTGTGTCCCGTCGAGTGAGAGGTATCCACCCGTCAAAGCTTGCCAATCTCTTCCTAGGATGATCGAGTAGTTTCTTATTTTTGGACATATTGTCATTGATATGTTGTCATTGATGTCAACAATTGATGTCATTATGATGTGATGATTTATTGTTATGATGAATTGACCATGTTGATGTCAACAGTATATCAGTCAGCAGTGAATGTCAAGCAGTATGCAGAGATCGAAATCGTAAGCTCAGGAGGAGGAGAGAACAGTATGCAGATATTAATGCTCAGCAGGGAAAATGCAGTACATAAGAAATTCGTGATTATTGTTGATCACAATAGGATCAACAATGTTCCTATGATCAAAGCTCAGGAGAATTAGTGATTGACTATCAGTGCATAAAATAATGCACAAACAGTTATTAAAGCTCAGAAGGAAAAGCGTAAGCTCAGAGTGAAAAGCCTCAACAGTCGTCTAATTAGAGTGATAAGGATCAGTAGTCGTCCGATCAAGAGGTTGACCGTGTTGATCATCTAAATATAACGGACATTGGTCATATGAGCGACCATGGGCTTGAGGACCGTTGGAGGATCATGATCGTCGATCTGCAAGCTAGATCAATGGCAGGGATAAATTACGGATATTGGAAGGAGAATTAAATGACTCGCTAGTTCCAATCCCACAATTGTCCTAGATTATCAAATCTCATAGCTCCAAACATATACGACTGTTGTTGATCCAAAAAACGATGAAATTAAGCCAAATTAAATTGAGACCGTTGATGCGCAATCGTCAGATCAACGGCAGGGACAAATTGCGGAGTTTGAGTGACGAGTTAAATCACTCGCAAGTTGTGGTTCCAAAATCATCCATGATCATGGATCTGCTTCAAGAATCTTCACAACCATTGGATCACTTTTGAGTGGAATGACAGGATAAGCAGGGAAAAACGATTGAGAATTCGATTCTATGAATCTCTTCAACCGTTGGATCACTTTCAAGTGGAAGGACAAGATAAGCTATAAAAGTTGCATCGCAGAAAGATCGAGTCGTCGATCTAAGACCTTGATCACAAACATCATTTGCTTCGGGTCTAAAGTTGCGAGGAGGTCTCGCTCTGGAAAGTCTGAGATTTTAAATTCCCAAAATGTGAATCTTCGTCAATCGTTGGATCATTTTGAATGGAAGGACAGGATAAGCTAGTAGAGCAGCACCATAAATAGATCAAGTCGTTGATCCAAGATCCAGATCGAACGTGTAATATCACTAGGTCGAACCCAATTGTAATGTAAATGAAAATTTACTTAAGATGGTGAGTTGTTTGATATCATTGTGTATGCACCTTTCATGGCATAGTGTGCACATGTACTGCACAATAAAATGATGAAGTGTGCACATTCTTGGATACCGCACGCAGCAACTTAACTGTGCGTGATTTCAAGGCCGGGGAGCCTTTGTGTATATGCTGCATTTTATAGGCTGGTGAGCCAGTTATTATAAGATAGGATGCTTATGTTTTGATTAGGCCGGAGAGCCTAGATGTTAAAGACCAGTGTGCCTATTTTTGTATATGTCTCATAATTAATATAAAATACATCATTGTGCACAAACTGACCTCGATAAAAGAGTATGGGGGACTAAACTCCACTAGTTAGGGAAAGGGAGGGGCCTAAAAGTTAAGAAAAAGGGCTAAGCCAAGGAGATTAAGCCAAAAAGGAATATTATATTAATATTTCTTAAATCATAAAGTATGGATAATTATTTTATCATAAGTTCTAAAGTTGGGGGCAAGTGGGCCAAAGTAGCTCCCAACATGACAAGTGTCAAGTTGGGGACATGCATACATATTGTTGGGACTTAGTTCATTTTCTGATCTTTTCCATCATTCAATCATCCAGTAAATCATCCATGAGCATGCACACACCCATTGAGCTACCCTTTGTATCATCATGACTGTACTTGAACTTGTATCTGTAGTGATTTTGTGTTGGTGTATCTAGTTATCTTGAGAGCTGGACTAAAGAAGTAGGTTGTCAGGCTCGTGGGATATTGAAGAGGCGGGTTGTCAGGCCTGTGAGCAATTCTCTGGGTGAGAGAATTGTTGGGAATTGATTTCCTGAAGGTGCTAAACTGCATCTACAGTGCTCTGAGACTTCATGTCTGGCCTGTTGCTGAAGCCCGGAAAGGAAGTAGGGCAGCCAAAGGATTGTTGAGCAGAGAAGGGGCACACTTCCTAGGTGGGACAGGCATGTGGGGAATGAGGGACTGTAGGTTGTGAGTTTGAGTTGCCACTTGAGACGGAATCTTTCATGTTGTCTATGAGCCTTTATCCTGGTTAGGAATCCCTTTACCTGGGTGGAGTTTAGTCCCAGCTCGGGGGTGACTCACTGTTGAGAGTGATGAACAGTGTGGTCTAAGGCTGGGAGGTTCGTGGAAGGTCTGCATGTATTTGGTGACATTCTTACCAAGATAAGTGCCAATTGTGTGATAAATTTACATGTTGCATTGTTATTTACGTGCTTATTTTTATGGGTTATCATATGTGCGGTTATAACTGTGTTTATTTTTATGGGTATTTTCTGTATATGCTGCATGTATATGTTTACTGTTATTTTAGTGTGAATCTGTGCATTTACAGATGTATTTGGTTGTTTACATTATATATATATATATATATATATATATATATATATATATATATATATATATATATATATATATATATATATATATATATATATATATATATATATATAT
>ML787847.1:87851-137738 GCA_009831015.1 Picea engelmannii | reverse complement strand
GTTTCTACAAGAGTGAATCTGTGTGTATATATTTTAATTGCATGAAATTCGAAAAATTTATGTGGCATAGCTCAGTTGGATACTGGGTATGTTACAGTATGTTTCGCGGAGAGAATGAAAGAGTTCTATGGCATAGCGTGGCCTGACATGGATGGTCGAGGACGTTACAATATGGTATCAGAGCTTTAGTTTTCAACGTTGAGCCTAGATGGGCTGAAAAAGTTGAGTTGAAGCGAAATTCCACAGAGGATTTATTTCGAAGTGGCCAAATTTCAGTTTGTAAAGCGTCCATGGTAAAAAGTAACAGCAACTGGGCGGAATTGGGGAAAAGCCCCAGTTTTTGTTGTTAAATTCACAGAAAATTGAGAGATTCAGCCGAGCGATGAGATATTTCCGATATAATATCTTTTCTAGCAAATTCGGATCTAGAGTGGGTCGAATTTGAAGTTTCAATGAAGCCATGACAAATGGAATGAGTTTAGTGGTTAAAATTCTCAATTCGCGAATTGATTTTTGATAAATTTGTTCCAGAAATTTCAACTTACAACGATTTGTTGTTGCAGAGGTTGAACTGGTGTTATCAGGGTGAAATTGAACAAATTTTATGGTTGCAAAATGTCAATGGTAAATTGAGGAAAAATTAAGCCAATAGCCCCAATTTCTGCAGCAGAATTCACGAGGAATTGATGCGCATAAAAATGAATGTGCACAGGTGGGCGAACTAAAAATGCATGATGCGCAGTGAAAATCTTGTGATAGGTAAAATTCGGCACTGTGCAACAAGATATTGCCGTGCTGGTGCGCGCGCTAAATTTTGGTGTCGCGCGGAAAAATGTTAGTGTGCAGGTGTGCGTGCTAAATTTCGGTGCCGCACGAAAAAATGTTAGTGTGCGGGTGTGCGCGCTAAATTTTCACACCGCACGGAAAAATGTTGGTGTACAGGACCGCGCGATAAATTTAGAATTGTGTGGTGTGCACACACATAATAATGACGCGCATGGTGTGCGCAGTGTTGGCAGAGCATGGAGGAGTTTTGTTGGTGCACGCGCAATGTGGGTATATGTTGTCGCGTGATATTTTAGTTAGTGGTGCGCGTAGATTTTAGGTGTGTGGTGGAGACGTACTACACTCTGGCATGGTGCAGTGCATAGAGTATAATGCACATCTAATATCAGCACGTGATACAAAAACTGCAGGGATAAAGTAATAGTGTAAGAACCAAAACTAGGCGCGGTGGATATTGGCGCGCAAAATAAAAGTAGTGCGCACAAGTTATTGGCGCAACAGAGAAGTGATACACAGTGGTTTTAAAGTGCGTGAAGCACGATTTATCTTGTGTTGTTGTTGTGCATGGTAAATATGGTTTTATAGGTTGAAATTTGTGCGCACAAAGTCGTTTTGATGGTGAACAACGGCAGAAAACCAGTGATTTTTTGCGATGTTTTATATCATTTAAACGTCATCTTTTTGCAGCGCGTTTTTGAGGCCCTTAAGAGCGTTTTTAGGCACTCAAAAACCATGAAGGCACGCTTTGTCTCTACATCTCAAATAAAAGAGATCGGAGAGAGATTTCTCATGGTGTAAATCGTTCGTCAAACGGAGCTTTTATAAGAAAGTTACAGCGCGAACAATGGAGGGTAAATTTTAAGACCCATCTAACTTCAAAGAACCATAACTTTTTGCTCCAGAATCAGATTGAGGTGCAAGAGAAATCAATGGAAATATATTGAGCCATAGAAGACATTCTCGGAGCTCAATTAAATTTATGGGCATTTTAAAAATGTTTAATATGTAAAATAAGACACCTGTAGCATTTCAGTTACAATATGGTATTTTGGCCTAGAACTTTAGCCGGCTGTAACTAGCATCCCAGAACCCAAAAAGAGTTGAAACTTGGACAGAGTGTCCATAAGATGTATATGAGGAAACTCAATTGATATCTTACAAAAATTCCAAAGGAGTAGATGCAAAAAATCATATTTACGGCGCAGAGTTGCGCCAAGTTGAAAAATGAACAAAACAATTAATGGGAAAATTTTTAAATAGCCATAACTTTCTGCTCAAGACTCGGAATCGAGCATGAGAGTAGGCGTTGGAAAGGTCTTGGACAGTGGAATCTAATTATCCACTCAAAAAATTGATCTGGACATTCAAATTTCCAGGAAATCATAAGAAATAGTTCTGATATATTATTGAACCAGAATGGTTCATATTTTCATGAAATTGTTGAATCAGTTAGCCTGACAAAGTTTTGTTGGCTGCACATTTTGTAGAGTTAACAACAACTAGATCAGATCAATATCCGCATAGATTTTAGAGGAATGGAAGAGGCACAGGGAACTTATAGTCAGGAGGATGAGATTAGAGGGATGGATGTCCATTTGGGCATTCAAGCAACAAACTCCAATGGACATGGAGATGAAAGGAATGAAAACATGAATATAGAAGAGACCATTAAAAATTTGCAGAAGGATGTACAAATCCATAAAGTTGATAATGAAAGGCTTATGAAATCCAAGGAGCAGCAGGATGAATTCAACATGAATTTATTGTAGAGCTTGAACCGAATAGAAAATAAATTGGATGTGGAGAGTGGCTCAAGCAAATCGGGAAGTCGCAAGTTTCTTGATGAGAAAACAAGAACAAGAAGTGTTAGAAGACATCACCACCACTCCCCGAGACATTCCAATAAGAGATCACACAACAACTCGAGTCCATCCCATGTCAAGAAGCATAAGGGGTCTAGGGTGGATGAGCTATGAGGAGAAATGAACAAAATCAAACCTCCTACATTTGATGGTGAACACAAGAAGGATGAATATGCAGAGATATCGTTGTTGGGCATGAGAAAGTATTTTCAATTGCATAATTATTCTTCTCATGCAAAAGGTAGAATTGATATCTATCAACTCAAGGGAAAGGTATCCATGTGGTGGGATCAGCTTGTGCAGGTGCAGCACATTAAAGAGAAAAGTGTTACTTTGAGGGAATTCAAGAAGTATTTTGAGAAGAAATACTTGACTAAGAGATATTATGACAAGAAAATGAAAAAATTATTTGAACTCAATCTTGGGAGTATGACAATAGATGAATATGAGAGAATGTTTTTAAAATTGTTGAAGTATGTCTCTTTCATCAAGGATGAGACAGTTAAGATTCAAATGTATTTGAGTGTATTTCCATCATTCATTAGTGACAAAATACAGTATGATGATCCAAATATATTGGAGGAGACCATAAGGTGAGCTAAATTCCTTTATGATCAACAAAAATCAAGGCCAACTTTCCAAAAATCTTGGGAAGACAAAAATAAATTCAAGGTGGATCAGAGGAAGAAGGGATCTAAGCCACCATTCTTCAAAAATAATCCATAGGGACATCAAACTCCTAAAGAACCCAGAGCGATTGAAACAAGAGGTTCAAAGGCCAAGGCAGCCACCTATTCAATGTTGGGGTTGTAAAAGGGATCACATGTTCATATATTTTCCTCACAGAGGTTATATAGGGAGGATTGTTCACAATGTACAGCAAGATGAAACAGTGGAGGACATGGGCAGAAATGTACCAAGGATCTATGCAGCCCTAGACAACAAGCAACAGAGTATCAGTCACATATGATTGAAGTGGAAGGTATGATCAACAACCAAACCATTGCTATTTTAATTGATTCGGGAGCTATTTATATTTATATAGATCCTAAGATGGTGGAAAGTTTGCATTTGCCAGGAAGAAAGCATGGAAAATCTTGGTTGGTGCAGTTGTCTACCGGAGCCAAAAGAAAAGTCAATGAGATGGTTAAGTCATGTCTTATGGACATGAATGGACTGAACACTAGGGCAGATTTGAACATCTTGCCTTTAGTTTCCTATGACTGTCTAATTGGGATGGATTGGTTGGACCAACATCATGCTATCCTAGACAGTCATAACAAGGCATTTACTTGCTTGATTGAGGAAGGGAGCCTAAGGAGAGTGCAGGGAATTCACAAGGCAGTAACCATCCGAGAAATTTCAGCATTGCAGCTGAAGAAATGTTATAGAAAAGGGTGTCAAATATTTGCAGCACATATGGAAGAGACACCTAAAGATATGGTGCCAAATTTGGAAGATTATGCAGTCCTGGAAGATTTTGAAGATGTGTTCAGGGAGGTACCAGGACTACCCCCAAAGATAGACATTGATTTCTCTATAAATCTAATTCCTGGAGCAGCTCCAGTGTCAAAGACTCCTTACACAATGAGTACACCAGAGCTGAAGGAGTTGCAAATGAAACTTGAAGAACTTCTAAAAAATGGGTATATACACCCAAGTGTGTCACCTTGGGGTGCCCCAATCTTGTTTGTGAAGAAGAAATATGGAACATTAAGATTGTGCCTTGATTTCAGACAGTTGAATAAAGTGACTGTTAAGAACAAGTATCCTCTGCCAAGGATTGATGATCTTTTTGATCAATTGAAGGATGCCAAGATATTTTCAAAGATAGATATCAGGTCAGGATACCATCAGGTAAGGATTAAAGAGGAAGATATCAGCAAGACCGCCTTCAAGACAAGGTATGGTCATTATGAATTCACAGTGGTGCCATTTGGGTTGTCAAATGCACCAGTTGTTTTCATGTGCTTAATGAATGGTGTTTTCTGATAATATTTAGACAAGTTTGTTATTGTCTTTCTGGATGACATTCTTGTATATTCCAAGTTAGAAGAAGAGCATGAGCATCATTTGAGGATGGTGTTGCAAGTGTTAAGGGGGCATCAGTTGTATGCCAAGTTGAGCAAGTGCTCATTTTATCAGAAGCAAATTCATTATTTGAGTCATATCATTTCAAAGGATGCGATAGCAGTGGATCATGAGAAGATAGAAGCCATTAGAGAATGGTCAACGCCAAAGAATGTGACAGAAGTAAGTTCATTCATGGGCCTTGCAGGCTACTACAGGAGATTTGTTGAAGGATTTTCAAAGATTGCACACCCAATCACTTCCTTGCAAAGAAAGGGTGTGAAGTTTCAGTGGACATTGGATTGTGAAAAGAGTTTCCAACACTTGAAAAAATTATTAACAAGTGCTCCAATATTAAGGATTGTAGACCCAAATGAAGACTTTATTGTATGTACAGATGCATGTAAAGAAGGACTTGGTGGAGTCTTCACTCAAAATGGGTTTGTTATATGTTATGAATCAAGGAAGTTGAAGGAGCATGAAAGACACTATGCCACTCATGATTTGGAGTTGGCATCCATAGTGCATGCCTTGAGGAAATGGAAACACTGCCTCATGGGGAAAAGGTTTGAGTTAAGAACAGACCATAATGGTCTGAAATATTTATTTGATCATCCAACTCTAAATGCTAGGTAAACCAGGTGGTTAGAATTTCTAAGTGAATATGACTTTGATATAAAGCATATCAAAGGGAAAGAGAACAAAGTGGCTGATGCACTCAGAATAAGAGTATATGAATTGTATGCTACAACCATTAGCATGTACCAATCATATTTGAAAGACAGAATTTTAGAGGCTGTCAAATTAGATTTGCAATACAAGGAATTAGTGGCAAAATTACAGCAAGGTATTTTGCAGCAGAAAATTGAGGAATACAAGCTAGATAATGATGAATTTATCATGTACATGGGTAGAACTTATGTACCAAATTCTCAAGAATTGAAAAACATATTGAGATAAATGCATAATGTGCCTTATGTTGGGCACCCAGGATATCAGAAAACTATTGTAGCAGTCTACAGCCAATATTATTGGCCAGGCATGAAGAAAGAGGTTGTCGATGTTATTGCTAGATATTTTGAATGTCAAAACGTAAAGGCTAATCATAGACACTCAGTTGGTTTTCTACGGCCATTACCCATTCTTGAGTGAAAATGGGAAGTTGTAACAATGGATTTCATCACCAAACTTCCCAGAACAAACAAGCAACATGATTCTATCATGGTAGTGGTGGATAAGCTTACTAAAGTTGCCCATTTTATTCCAGTTAAGCTCACTCACAAGGCAACAAACATTGTTGATGTTTATATGAAGGAAATATCTAGATTACATGGCATACCCAAGACAATTGTGTCTGACAGAGATCCAAAATTTACCTCCAAATTTTGGAAGGGATTATTTAATAGATTTGGAACAAATTTGAATTTTAGCACAACTTATCATCTAGAATCGAATGGACAAAAAGAGATGGTGAATCAAGTGATTGAAGATGTGTTGATGATGTATGTGATGGATAAACCATCAAAATGGGAAGACTACCTACACTTGGTAGAGTTTGATTATAACAATGGGTACCAAGCATCTCTAAAGATGAGCCCCTTTGAGGCACTTTATGGAAGAAAGCGCAACATCCCCAGTAAGTTGGGATAACCTAGCAGATGGAGCAGTGGTTGGGCCAGATTTTCTCAAGGAAATGGAGGAGAAAATGATAAAAATAAAACAAAATTTAAAGGCTTCCCAAGACAAGAAGAAAAACTATGTTGATAAGGGCAGAACTCACGGGGAATTTAAAGTGGGTGATCATGTAGCCTTGAAAGTGAAGGCCAACATGAGTTCCCTGAAATTGGGAAATTGTTCAAATTTGGCAGCTCGCTATTGCGGGTCGTTTGAAATCCTAGAGAGGATTGGTCCAATAGCTTATATGATTGCATTGCCTGCATCTATGTCTGTTCATAATGTATTCCATGTATCATTGCTAAAGAAATATATATGTGATGTTAATCATGTTATTGATTGGAATGTGATCCAGGTGGAGCAAGAAGGCGCTTTTCAAACGCATTTGGTACGCATTCTGGACCGGAAAATCAAACATCTCCTGAATCGAGCCATAGGGCTTGTAAAGGTCCAATGGACCTGGTACAGTCCTGAGGACGCTACTTGAGACCATGAAGATGCAATGCGGGCAAAATACCCACATCGTTTTGAGGATTTTTGAAATTGTGTTGTATATGGGTACATGATGCACTGAGGGCAGTGCATAAATAAGGGGAGGGGATTGTAATATCCCTAGGCCGAACCCAATTGTAATGTAATTGAAAATGTACTTAAGCTGGTGAGTTGTTTGATATCATTGTGTATGCACCTTTCATGGCATAGTGCGCACATGTACTGCATAGTGAAATGATGAAGTGTGCACATTCTTGGATACCGCACGCAGCAACTTAAGTGTTCACGATTTCAAGGCCAGGGAGACTTTGTGTATATGTTGTGTTTTATAGGCTAGTGAGCTAGTTATTATAAGCTAGGATGCTTATGTTTTGATTAGGCCGGAGAACCTAGATGTTAAAGGCCAGTGCACCTATTTTTGTATATGTCTCATAATTAATATAAAATACATCATTGCGCGCAGACTGACCATGATAAAAGAGTATGGGGGACTAAACCCCACTAGTTAGGGAAAGGGAGGGGCCTAAAATTTAAGAAAAAGCGCTAAGCCAGGGAGCTTAAGCCAAAAAGGAATATTATATTAATATTTCTTCAATCATAAAGTATGGATAATTATTTTATCATAAGTTCTAAAGTTGGGGACAAGTGGGCCAAAGTAGTTCCCAACATGACAAGTGTCAAGTTGGGGACATGCATACATATTGTTGGGACTTAGTTCATTTTTTGATCTTTTCCATCATTCAGTCATCCAATAAATCATCCATGAGCATGCACACACCCATTGAGCTACCCTTCGTATCTTCATGATTGTACATGAACTTGTATCCATAGCCATTTTGTGTTGGTGTATTTGGTTAGCTTGGGAGATGGACTGAAGAAGCGGGTTGTCAGGCCTGTGGGATATTGAAGAGGTAGATTTTCAAGCCCGTGAGCAATTCTATGGGTGAGAGAATTGTTGGGAATTGATTTCCTGAAGGTGCTAAACTGCAGCTACAGTGCTTTGAGACTTCATGTCCGTCCTTTTGTTGAAGCCCGAAAAGGAAGTGGGGTAGCCGAAGGACTGTTGAGCAGAGAAGGGGCACACTTCCTGAGTGGGATAGGCATGTCAGGAATGAGGAACTGTAGGTTGTTAGTTTGAGTTGACACCTAAGATGGATTCTTTCATGTTGTTTATGAGCCTTTAGCCTGGATAGGAATCCCTTTATTCGGGTGGAGTTTAGTCCCAACTCGGGGGTGACTCATTGTTAAGAGTGATGAATAGTGTGGTTTAAGGCTGGGAGGTTCATGTAAGGTCTGCACACAATTGGTGACATTCTTACCAAGATAAGTGCCAATTGTGTGATAAATTTACATGATGCATTGTTATTTACGTGCTTATTTTTATGGGTTATCATATGTGTGATTATAACTGTGTTTATTTTTATGGGTATTTCCTGTATATGTTGCATGTATATGTTTAATGTTATATCAGTGTGAATCTGTGCACTTACAGATGTATTTGGTTGTTTACATTTTATATATATGTTTCCGAAAGAGTTATGTGTGTATATATTTTAATTGCATGTAGTTCGAAAAATTTATGTGGCATAGCTCAGTTGGATACTGGGTATGTTACAGTATGTTCCGCAGAGAGAATGAAAGCATTCTTTGGCATAGCCTGGCTCGGCATGGATGGATGGGGACGTTACAGAATGAACATCTTTCACTTCGGGTATAAAGATGCGAGGAGTTTACGATCTGGAAAGTTTGAGATTTGGAATACCCGAAGCCCGAAAATCCAAAATGAATAA
Source organism: Picea engelmannii (assembly GCA_009831015.1). Taxonomy (NCBI): domain Eukaryota; kingdom Viridiplantae; phylum Streptophyta; class Pinopsida; order Pinales; family Pinaceae; genus Picea; species Picea engelmannii. The sequence continues at coordinate 129,064 of ML787847.1, read as the reverse complement.
GGACCGTCGGATTTGGAGGACATACGAGGACCACTGGATCAGGGTTATTGGTCAGTAGACCACGTCAGCAAGGACACTCAGCAGACCATGTCACCATGAACAAGTCGGCAAGACTACGTCAGAAAGGACACGTGGCACAATCAGACAATGACAAGTGTCAAGTTGATTCAGCATTTCAGGGACGTGCAAATCACAAATCCGAGTGACATGTGGCAGTTGCTCAGCTCGTGACATGTCATCAAGTGACGCAATTAAGTTACATCACTCCGGGGTTTTCCTTTAGAAGATTTACCACCATCACTCGCCCAAAGTCCCGAAATCCCGAATGTCGAAGACCCGAAGTGGACATGAGATATTCGATCTGAAGGTCACTTCGAGAGCATTCTCATCTGTCGATCTACTACATTGGAAGGATAGTGTAAGGGAAGCATTGATCGACAGCAAGCGGTCTCCACCATTTATGACTTACTAAATAGGTGACCACTCCGGAGGAAAGAATGGGTTGAGATCTAAAATCTCTGAAGTCTGAAGACCCGGAGTAAATGGTGACCATCCATCTCGACGCTTGATTAAGTCCTAGATGTAGGATTTAGCAGTGAAAGGATGAGTGTAAGGATCAAATATGACCATTGATCTAGTTCCGTTAAATAAACCATCCGATCTAGATTCAGAAGTTTTGAAAAGTTGAACACACGAAGTTCCGAAGTGCGAATTTCCGTCAGTCGTCCATCTCATCAGAATATTCGTGACTGTTGATTTGATGAGTGCTCAAGCACTAGTTTCACCTAGTGTCTGGTCACCATCGTTGATCATATGAAATAAGAAATAAAGGAAAAATATAATATAGCACTTAAATTGATAAGCCTATAGTTCTACGCCTGTGATCATATGGGTTGAAGGGAGCACCTCATACAGGTTTCATTCGATAGTGAGTTACACCAGAACAATACAATGATTGAATATGATAAATTTGGTGAAACGAGAACGCAGCAGAAGCACGAGTACGATCTAATGAGTTGATCCATGTCTGTGATCAACTCATGAGGACAAACGAACCGATACACATTCATGATTAAAACATAGTTAAAACATGAAAACATAAATAAAAAATAAAAAGGAAAATGATATTAACTAAAGTTTAAGATTATCATTTTAAACGAAAAGGTACAATGGTTCAAATATGAAAAGACACAATGATTAAAATTCACACCAGTTGGAAGACGATATAAACAAAAGGAATGGTGAGAATATTGTGTAGTTGAATTTGTTGAAGTATATATATTTATATATAATGGATTGAATGAATGTTCATTCTATCAGGTTGGTTCATGTTTACAAGTTGAGTCTTGTATGAGGATTGGATTCCTCACATCTCAGTTGGATCAGAGATCAACAAGCTGGGACTTGTTATGAGGGTTGGATTCCTCATTTCTCAGTTGGATCTGAGAACTACAAGTTGGGTCTTGTAACAGAGAGTTGGGTCTCTCATAATTGTATGAATATGATACTCAAAGATTGATCTTATTTTGTACAAGACAAGCCTAGCTCTTCCGTAATAATATTAGACATTACACTTGGCCCCAAACTGTCGTCAATGAGGCAACAATGGGAAATCTTATCCATAATCTTTACAGAAATATAAAATGGGGGGTTTTTTACAGGGTGTCTAAAGTTATGTACACCTACTTTATTTACAGACGAATCATATTCATCTACCTCTTTAGAGAGGTTGGATACAATGGAATCTTTTCCTTCCATGACTTGTTTTAGATGCTTCTGTTGTTCGGGGACATCAACCATGTCTAGAAGGGTTTCATATTCTTTAATGTTGACCAACTAATTTAGAATATTGTATTTGGAAGAGGGGAGAGGGGAGGTAGTTCTTTGACTGTCAGAAGCCTTAAGAACCTGAACAGTAGCAGTTGATGAAGATGAGCTATGGCTTGAAGACTTGCGAGGAAGATCATATTTGATTTTAGGAGCATAGGATTTATTCCTAGTATTAATGATCATGACATCTTCTAAATCTGCAAATTCTAGGAAAACAATGGTAGTTTCAAGTCTTTTACCAAATATTTTATCTTTGGCACTCTTCTTTACCTCACATGTACTTTCCTCATGGTGTTCCTCGCAAAAGTTACACCAACTATGAGGCATGATAGCTTTAGGCTGAAAATTATTTTCATTTGGATTTCTAAAGGGGGGTGCAGAAGAGGATGAAGCTCCAGGGGTAAGAGGGGATACATTTCCCTTTCGCTCATATGCTATCATATGATTATTCATGTCTTGTACAAGTTGTAAGAGGGCGGACATGTCTATCTGTTTAATTGAATCTCCCATAGGAAGACATGTTCTTTCAAATTGTTCCTCATACTCCAAACAAGTATGCAGAGTGGAACCGAGGTTATCAATGGATTTTTCCTCAAGCCTATGATGGTAGAGGGAAGGTAATGCATTATAATAATGCATAAAAGTGGATCAGTTCTAAGGTCGAATGAGTTCAGGGATTTGATTGTATAATTTGGTCAAATGCAAGTTGAAGGACTTGATGGTCTCACCATCCTTATAAGCGATGTTATTGGATTTCCCATAGGTGGATTTGAACCAATAGATTGACTCCTCCCAAGTAGATAAAATCTTAGGAGGGAGATCAAAGAAATCAGTCGCAGCCTTCCCTTCAAGGGAATTGACAAATAAGCGCATACAAGTATCGTTGTCACTGGCTCCTATGTTGTGACAGGCATTAGAAAATGGCACCAAGTGTTCATTGGTAGTGAGAGTATTATTCCCTGAAAACCTTGGGATATTCTCCTTGAATTTAGGAAGTGGACGAGTAGCAGGTGTCAAGTTAAAAGGAGAGGAAGCATGCCACAGTGTGGTTGTAGCATCTTCTTCAAACTGAAAAAACCCATACTTTTTAATGACTTTGGTAGGGTTTTTGGTAGGTTGGGCGTGGACTTGGTGACTATATAAGCTACCAATCACTGACAAAGATGTAGATTCATATGAAGAAGCACCTTCAGTGCCACTAGAGCCACCACTAGATGCCATCTTGTGGATAATAGGTAAGGGAGAGAAAGACGAACTGGATGAATCAGACAAGGTTCTCCTTAGATCACTTTGTTGGGTTGATAACACAACGTTCCTTCTTCCTATTTTAGCAATAGGATTAATTTCATGTGACAAGCCTCTTCTTCTCCTAGAAACACGAGGGTCTAAGGACATGAAAAGAAGATCAAAGCTTAAGGAAAAAGAAACTTGTGGATGATTCCTAAGATGTCTATGCCTGGCTTCCCAACGTTCTTGGACACTTATGTCTTGTACAATTTATGCCCATGAACGATTAAGCTCAGCCCGGGTATTAGCAGTGTCTAAAATGGTGTTAAAAAGGTTTAAAGCAATGTTGGTTTGATCTTGAAGACTGGGTTCAATATTAGGCTGCCTTGCAACAGGTACAGTCATTAAGAGATGAAACAGTCAAAGAATCAATATCAGAAAAATAGATATATTCGATGATAATTAATCATAAAAATCAACCAGAGAGATATGGAAGATCTCCCCAGTATAGTCGCCAAATAAATTTTGAGGAAAAGATATGAAATAATTTTACTCGAGCATTTTCAGATCTTGCTTGGCTATATCAAGATAGATGGGAATATCACCCTATGTTTATAGCCTCAAAAATTGCTTCCTAATCCACAAGTATTGGTTACAAGGGCTTAGGCTGATTTTCTTATAATTAAAAGATTGTTGAAAAATTCAATGTTTATGTAATTTTTTTAATATAATAGATGCAGAAATAAATGTAGAGATAGAAGTAAAAATACCAAGTCAATAATTAACACAGATGAGACATAAAGAAATCGCTTATTGCATTCCAATTTATCAAAAGAATCGTTCTCTTTACAAAATTCCCTGAGGAATTTTGGACCAAACTCAAACTTAGATGTCCCCAATGAAAACCATACAAAAGGACTTCTAACATAAAGTAAAAAACTGAACTTTAAAAGTTGGATCATCTTGCCACATATTGTTGCCCACTTGACTCTGCACAATATCATTTATCAGTCGTGAAATTTAATTCACAAACAAACAAGTCTACACATACTAACAAATATAGATCAACACCTCTGAAAAATAAGTGTCTGAATGATGTAATTCAGCCTTGAATATTGTTGTCTATAATAGGACCTTGTTGTCATAAAAGAGAATTATGCTTTCAATGAATTAAATAATGAATGAAAATTGAACTATCTCAATAAAACTCAAGAGCAGACCTTAGTATGATTTCTCCTTCTATTCGCTCTCTTTTCCTCCTCCTCTTTTTGCCTTTAAGCAATCAGAATAGTTGAATTAATTAAACTACCTCTTTTAGTTAAGTTAAATAAAACTCAACTAACTTTTAGTTTAGAGGGGGAATTAATAAAATAATAATAAGGGTCTTTTATAAATAATAACTAGTAGATGGAACCCCTTGTGACTCTCTTTAGTTTATTTAACAGGCATAAACATGCCTAGTTAATCAATCAAACGCATCCCTCCTTGTGGCTCTCATCATCACTCTCATAATTTGAAAATTAATATCAATAATATTTGAAACCATATCCAAAAAATATAATATCCAACATATCCAAAATATAGTGTGTTGTCCAAAAACTTCAGAAGTCAATTGTTCTCAACAATTAATAAATAAAAACACTCAAACCATATTTGCCACTTTGGGAGGCAATTTTCCCCTTGTTGTTATTGTCTCCCTTTGATTTCTCTGAATTTTCCTTAGAATGTGTGGAGCCTTTAAGCTTGATCTCACTGATAACATGAGAGCAAACATCTCTCAAATGAATGCAGGACAAAACGGATTTGGCAGAGTCATTTGAGGGAAAGGAGGGGGCAGCAGTAGATTTTAATTTATCAGGTGCATCATGGGCTTCGGTTTTTAACCTCTTGCTTGCGTGGGAAGACTATATTGGTGAGTGTGCAGGGGAATCTTGGACAATTTGATTAACCGGTGGAGGAGGAGCAGGCAGAGACAAATTGGGCCAACCACGATGTTGGGAGACTGTCGGGTGAACAATCTCTTTCCATCCGTCATTTTTAGGAACTTCAGGTTGTAATGAGACATGAGGGGGAACTGGGATACCAGGGACATATGGGACTTGGAAAGGAGGCCTTTATGGCCTAGGTTGGACCACTCCTTGTCCAATCCAATTAAAAAATCCAGCTTGGAATAGTCGGTTCAACTCTTGTGAGTCTGCATCAAAATATATAGAAAACCTTGGCCTTCTAGGGCACCTGTTCCAATTTCCTCTTCCCCTGTTACCCTATCCATGGCTACCTCTGCTGAAGAATCTCATTCTTGTATGCATTATTTATTAGCAACTAGTTTCTTCAACAAACCATACATGACATCTCTTTAAATATGAAACAAAGTTTGGCTCAGCAACACATCTGACTCATGCAATCCAATCCATAAAAATCATTTAATACTTTTCAATGAGCAGGGGGTGAATAAGGGTTCTGGGATATATGAGGGATTGTATTGAGCAAGAAGTGATAAAATGAAGAGGGATAGATCATGATTACTGCTCAACAAATCATCAAACAATCAACTATATTGTAATAACAAAAAATATCAACTATAACTCATCCATGTGCCATCCTTCAACTGCTATAATACATAGTTTTTATTTAACTATAATTTCATTTTAAGAACAGGGAGTGAATGGTGAATCTAGGAAGGTGAGGGGACTTGTAATGTGCGGAAAAGTGAGAGAATGGCAAGGAAACAGTGAATATTGTTCATAAAAAAATCAAGTAAAACATAACTCTGTAATAAACTTAATACAAAAAATACCAACACCATATCAACAATCATTGTGTATCAAACTGTTTGTTTTCACAGCATTTAAATTTCTCAAAGCTTCTCAATTAGAACAATCTGCAATCATACTCATAATCGAAACAACTTTCTATTCAATAGTCATGTTAAGGAAATGTTTGGTCTTTAATTCCTTTCCTTTCCTTTTAAGAATTTAAAGAAAACACACAACAACATTGCTCCACTTCTATCCCATAATGCATCACTATAAAAATATCATACATTGTCCATCAATTCACAATCGACCAATTAAAACATATGCACAGGTATTGTTCCAAAATGAACAGACTTCTAAAACATGTCTGATTTCATACATTCTTCAACATATCAACCAATAAGTTTTGTAATGGAACCACAATCAACATAAACCCAAGCTTCATCATTGTCAATGCATCCATTCATAATATGCACGATGATTCCATAATATATGCACAGTGAACATAACCAAATACACACAATTACCAATTCCATATTTTTCTATAACCCCGATCGGGCCTAGTGAAACACACAGGAGTCTCCAATTTCCAATCAAGACAATATTGTAATAACATAGTGATCGGGAGTATAACGAAAAATATGCATCCCTTGACTACATATTATTACTCATTCCCAATCACAAATTTTCAACCAATTTCATCATAGCAAGATGAGATAGGGACTCGACCAAACATTACATAACCACTCCACTTGATAACCAATATTTGACAACCAAAAATATGTCCGACAGGAGCAAGAATAGTTGGATATTTAAATCGGGCTCTTTCACAACAAATACAAGTAGACAATCAAGAGCTTGATCAATCATCAATAGCACAGAGAAATGGAGGTCCTCAAAGGCATATCAACCGGAGGGAAAGTCCCCTTCGATACAACACGGTAGAAGCCACAAGGTTTCCTTATAACTCACGGTCTGGGCAAATAGAACAACAGTTAGCCACAGAGGAAACAATGACGGGTAGAGTAGAAAAACCAATGCACATAGTGCACTTACGTTTGCATAGGAATGGGGAACGTCCACTAGACAGTGACAATTACCAAGAACACACAGAGGTATAACCTATGTCTATTTCTTTAAGAGGCGAACCATTTGACAACAACATCGGTGAGCATGCATAACCCGAGGCATAACTTATATCACCACACAAACATAAATCATATATATCAACATTATGGCCACCTTGAGACCAATTCCCAAGATACTTTGGTGCCAACACACTGAGCCTGCGACCATGACTCTGGTATGAAAAATACACAGCAACCAAATGGCATTCTGAACATGACTAGATAGGGTTACCCTCATGACTGTGAGGAAGCAACAAGCAAAAATACATAGAGAGAAAACCCTCCACCATTAAAATACATAGCGATATATGGTCAATCCACTTATTATCCACAAAGACCCACCATGATTTTAACCAATAGAGAAACCAGTGAATGCACAACTCAACAAAAACTAAATCTTTTGCTTGCAATCTGAACCATTACACAATCATTCCAGAGAGAAAAATCGTGCATTTACACAGTTGCAATTCTCAAGAAAATACAAACCCAAGCATTACTGAGCCATTTTTTTTTATATACACAGAGCGTAATTCATGGATGGGGTGAAAAAGAACCATACCTATAACATAGAGTTTAAAAGGGAGAGATGGTCGAGCGTTTTCTTTCCAAGCCTGAAATGCGGAGCTTAACCACCAATAGACCGAATGAAACAAGAACAATACTACGGTGACGACCTAATGGGGGGAGTATGGATTAACGTGCATTTATTGCACGTTGCTTCCATCTCCCATCCTATTCAATTATGAATTACAAGATAGCTAAACCTTCACCCATGCATTAGCCATGTAATCAATTTCCAAACCATTGAAATCTGTGACAATATTCCTTGCCCAATGCACCACCCAAAACATTCACGTTAATCTTTGCCAAGTTTTCATGCCATACCATATACCTTGCAATATTATATGCGCCCAAAATAATCAAATGAAAATCGCATAGCCACTAACCAACCATAAAATAGTTAGGACTAACACTAACATGTTTTACATTTCCATTTGCACATAATCCTTAACATAACTCAAACATAGATCCTTTCCTTTTAGGATTTTTTTCCATAAGTTGTTTTTCTTTGTTTTGGTTATGTCATTACTAACATATTTCTTGTGTATGTGTGGCCAGGTAATAAATCATGGTGATTTGTGACATGATTAAACATAGCAACTGTAAATATATGCCAACCATAACATAAAACTAATGCTTTGAATTTCATAACATCCCATAAAATGCATCATCCACCTGTCACTATGTCAAAATGAAACCAAGACTATATTGTCAACCATATAGGATTGAGTAAGCAGTGTCAAAACAACAACAAAAAATGTGTGATATGTCTATCTTTGAGCCTCCAGTCTACAAGGGGGTCCCACCTACTAGTATTATATTATTATCATATTTTAAATGGTAGGGCTTTAGCAAAACTTTGTGGGAGAAATTCCTCGTTGCGATTTAAATCGTCAACAAACTGGCGACTCCACGGGGAAATATGTTTCCAACAGATTAAAAACTCAGAATGTATGGTTTTGCAGACCAAGTAACATCAAATAAAGAAGATATAAATCAAAATGATTATGCCACAGGGGGAAGTGAGCGGATTTAATGGAAAAATTACCTGGAATTTGGTAATATTTCATGGAAAGTGTTAAGTATGAGGGGGTTTATCCATGTAAGCATAATCATTCAACCAGAATTTGCTCTTGACTTAAAGGTGAAATTTTTTCTGGACTTGATCTTTTGAACCTCAAAATGGATGAAGAAATGGAAAGCAGGAGCGAGATGTAACCAATTATCTCATAAAACAGCAGTGAAAGTAGATAACAAATTCAATGATGCCTTCAGGGGGAACATAATAACAGTCGTGTAAGCTTGATTTTTATTGAATAACAATACTTTGCGGGAGTGTTGATGTGGCAGAATTGATCCAACATTTTATTCTTGACCAAAAATTGAAATCAAAAGAACAAAAACAAGAAATGTCATAACAGAAATGAAACTGCAAAATTGAAAACAACAGAAATGGAATGACAGAAATGAAAGCAGAAAGAAAACTAAAAAAAAAATGAAAGCGGAATTGAAAACTATTGTAAAAGCAGAATTGAAACAGCAGAAATGAAAACTACTAAAATACAGAACAATCCAAACAACGTTAAACTCTTCAAGTTGGTTCCACGTAGTGTTTTAAGTGAGAATCGTTAGTGATGTAGGAAAACAATCGCTCTTGTAAATACTTTAGAACGTAAGAGTTTTCACCGAGGACAAAAGTGATATTGAAAGGACCCATCCATAATTTTTGAAACTTCAAGACATATGATCGTCTTTTAGAGTACACGATTAAATCGTCAAGATAGATATGAATAATCTTGCCGGTCAAATCGTCAAAAACCATCTACATATCTATTTGCAACGTGAAACCTGCATTGGATAAGCCAAAAGGAATATGTTCATAAGAAAAAGTGCCCCAACGAGTAATAACGGTGGTTTTATATTTATCTTCCCTTTTCACCTTGATTTGATTGTAACCGGAGAAACCGTCAAGTAAGGACATCATCTGCGACCCTGCAACTTGTTGCAAAATCATTTCCATATTAGGGAGAGGAAAGTTATCTTTTATGCTAGCCCAATTTAATGCATGAAAATCTAAGCATAATCCGATTTGACTAGTTGTGTTCCGAACAGGAACCAAATTAGAAACCCATTCTGAATACTAAACCGGAAAAATAATCTCGGCCTTCAAGAGTTTTTCCAACTCCTTTCGAATATTTGCTTCCATTGTAGGGTTGATAGGTCTTTGTTTTTTCCTAACTAGTTTTATGCCCTTCTTGATAGGAATGGAATGTTGTATAAGAGCAGGATCAAAACCACAAATATTTTCATAAGACCAAGCAAAAACATCTTGAAATTCACCAAGCATCCTGGCAAACTTCAATTTTTCTTCATCAGAACATTGGGCACCTATTTTAACATTATTTGGAGACATGGGTGTCCCAATGTTCAAGGAAACAATTTCACCCACCTTTATTTTTTACTCCTCTTCTTTGTGTTTCTCTTTGTTTCCTACATCACTCAATGAAAATGAACTTTCTATAGGAGTCATGCCATTAGGAATCTTGTTATCTTCCACTGATATAATTTCCTTAGGCTTATAAGGTTCATTTTGAATGAAAGCACAGATACTCTCATCACTAGGGAAGACCTGCCATGATTCTATATTTTAAAGTATGTGTGGACGATATAGAGATTGAAAAGTATAATCAGGGGTTTGTGGCAGAAGTTTCCGATTAGAAGAGTCTGCAAAAACAGTTAATCGATCATCCATTGAGTTCAATTCCCTCTTAACATGAGTAATGTTGAAAGATAGTAGGTTCGAGATAAGTGGCCAAACATTTTGGGTGTAGCGTTTCATCAACTTGTTGCTAGGAGAATATATCTTACGTACAAGGTTCACAACAATCTCGGAATCCCCAAAAACTGTAAGGTGGCCACAACCCAGATTATAGGCGTTTTCAATGCCTAATAATAAAGCTTTGAATTCAGTGACATTGTTTGTGCAAGCAAACTCTAACCTATAAGAAAAATTGTGAATTTTCCCCACATGAGAGTACAAGATAATACCAGCTTTGTTTCCTTCATTGGAGCATGAACCATCAAAGTGCATATGCCACATACCATCATCTAGGTCGATTTGTTCCAAGGGAGTGTTATCCTCTTCGGCAAATATGGAATACACTGTTAGGTCTTCCTCGATATAATTCACATTAGTTTGTGGAACACTTTCTATGTAAGGTGAAATCCTTCCCTCTCTAAGGACAATGATGTTTTTACCATTCCAAGGAATGGATAATTGTGTTCCATCGAGTAAGAGGTTTTCACCCATCAAATCTTACCAATCTCTTCCTAAGATGATCGAGTAGTTGCTTACTGGAATATCGATTACCTGAATATTAAGAGTTGTCCTTATTTCAGGGTGCGCGCACAAAACCAAGGTCACATCCTTGATTTCACCTATGGTCATTTGTTGTAGACTATTATAAGAGAGCATGCTTCTGGCATTTTCATTTTTACAAGACAAGCCTAGCTCTTCCATAATAATCTTCGGCATTACACTTGGGCCCGAACTGTCGTCAATGAGGCAACAATGGGAAATCTTATCCATAATATTTACAGAAATATTAAATGGGGGGTTTTTTACAGGGTGTCTAAATTTATGTACACCTACTTTATTTACAGATGAATCCTCTTCATCTACCTCTTTAGAGAGGTTGGCTACAGCTGAATATTTTCATTCCATGAATTGTTTTAGATGTTTCTGTTGTTCACGAACGACAACCATGTCCAGAAGGGTTGCATCTACTTTAATGTTGGCCAACTGATTTAGAATATTGTATTTGGAGGTATTTCTTTGACTATCAGGAGCCTTAGGAACCTAAACAGTAGCAGTTGGTGAGTATGATTTCGAACTGGAAGAATTGTGGGGAAGATCATATCTTTTTTTGGGAGCATAGGATTTATTCCTAGTATTAATGATCATGACATCTTCTGGCTCTGGAAAGTCTAGGACAGTGATGGTAGTTTCGGGTATTTTACCAAATAATTTATCTATAGCACTCTTATTTACTTCACATGTACTTTCCTCATGGTGTTCCTCGCAAAAGTTGCACCAACTACGAGGCATGATAGCTTTAGGCTAAAAATTATTTTCATTTGGATTTCTAAAGGGGGTTGCAGAAGAGGATGAAGCTCCAGGGGTAAGAGGGGAGGCATTTCCCTTTCGCTCATACGCTATCATATGATTATTCATGTATTGTACAAGTTGTAAGAGGGCGGACATATCTGTATGTTTAACTGAATATCCCTGAGGAAGACATGTTCTTTCAAGCTGTTCTTCATACTCCAAAAAAGTATGCAAAGTGGAACCAAGGTTATCAATGGCATTTTCTTCAAGCCTATGATAGTAGGGGGAAGGTAATGCATTACAATAATGCATGAAAGCAGCTCAGTTCTGAGGTCAAATGAGTTCATGGATTTCACTGTGTAATTTGGTGAAATGCAAGTTGAAGGACTTGATGGTCTCACCATCCTTATAAGCGATGTTATTGGATTTCTCATAGGTGGATTTGAACCAATAGATTAATTCCTCCCAAATAGATAAAATTTTAGGAGGAAAATCGAAGAAATCGCTCGCAGCCTTCCCTTCAAGGGAATTAACAAATAAGCACATACAAGTATCATTGTCATTGGCTCCTATGTTGTGAGAGGCATTAGAAAATTTCACCAAGTGTTCATTCGTAGTGACAGTGTTATTCCCTGAAAACCTTGGGAGATGCACCTTGAATTTAGGAAGTGGACGAGTAGCAGGTGTCGGGTTAAAAGGAGAGGAAACATGTCACGGTGTGGTTGTAGCATCTTCTTCAAACTGAAAAAGCCCATACTTTTTAATGACTTTGGTGGGGTTTGTGGTAGATTGGACAGGGACTTGGTGACTATATAAGCTACCAATCACTGACAAAGCTGAAGATTGAGATGAAGAAACACCTCCAGTGCCACCAAATCCATCGCTAGATGACATCTTTTGGATAATAGGTAAAGGAGAGAAAGATGAATTGGATGAATCAGACAAGGTTCTCCTTAGAGCACTTTGTTGGGTTGATAACACAATGTTCCTTCTTCCTATTTCAACAATAGGATTAATTTCAAGTGACAAGCCTCTTCTTCTCCTAGAAACACGAGGGTCTAAGGACATGAAAAGAAGATCAAAGCTGAAGGAAAAATAAAGTTATGGTTGATTCCTAAGTTGTCTATGCCTAGCTTCCCAACGTTCTTGGGCACTTATCTCTTTTTCAATTGCTACCCATGAACGATTAAGCTCAGCACGGGTATTAGCAGTGTCTAAAATGGTGTTTAACAAGTTTAAAGAAATTTTGGTCTGATATTGAAGACCGGGCTCAATATTAGGCTTCCTTGCAACAAGTACAGTCATTAAGAGATGAAACAGTCAAAGAATAAATATCATAAAAATAGATATATTCAATGATAATCAATCATAAAAATCAACGAGAGAGATATGGAAGATCTCCCCAGTATGGTCACCAAATAAATGTTGAGGAAAAGATATAAATCGGAGGCAAAGACCCCTTCGATACAACACGGTAGAAGCCACAGGGTTTCCCTATAAATCTTGGTCGGGACAAATAGAACAACAGTTAGCCACAGAGGAAACAATGATGGGTAGGGTAGAAAAACCGATGTACATAGTGTTCTTACGTTTGCATAGGAACGGTGATCGTCCACTGGACAGTGACGGTTATCGAGAACACACAAAGGTATAACCTCTATCTATTTCCTTAAGACCCGAACCATTTGACAACAACATCTGTGAGGATGCATAACCCGAAGCATAGCTTATATCACCCCACAACCATACATCATATATATCAACGTTATGGCCACCCTCAGACCAATTCCCAAGATACGTTGGTGCCAATACACTGATCCCACGACCATGACTCTGGTATTGAAAATACATAGCAACCAAATGGCATTCTGAACACGACTGGATAGGGTTACCCTCATGACTGTGAGGAAGAAACAAGCAAGAATACACAGAACGAAAACCCTCCACCATTAAAACACAGAGCGATATATGGCCAATCCACTTATTATCCACAGAGACCCACCACGATTTTAACCAACAGAGTAACCAGCAAATGCACAACTCAACAAAAACTAAATCTTTTGCTTGCAATCCAAACCCATTACACAGTCATTCCAGAGAGAAAAATCACGCATTTACAAAGTTGCAATTCTCAGGAAAACACAAACCCAAGCATTATTGAGCCATTTTTTGTTCATACACAGAGCGTAATTCATGGATGGGGTGAAAAATAACCATACCTGTAACAGAGATCTTAAAAGGGTGAGTTGGTAGAGCATTTTCTTTCCAAGCCTAAAATGCAGAGCTTAACCACCAACAGACCGAATGCAACAAGAACAATATTAGGGTGATGGCATGATGGGGGGAGTATGGAGTGACGTGCATTTACTGCACGTCGCTTCCATCTCCCATCCTATTCAATTCCGAAGTACAAGACAGCTAAACCTTTACCCATGCAGTAACCATGTAATCAATTTCCAAACCATTGAAATCTGTGACAATATTCCTTGCCCAATGCGCCACCCAAAACATTCACGTTAACCTTTGCCAAGTTTTTATGCCATACCATATACCTTGCAATATTATATGTTCCCAAAATAATCAAATGAAAATCACATAGCCACTAGCCAACCATATAATAGTTAGTACTAACACTAACATGTTTTACATTTCCATTTGCACATAATTCTTAACATAACTCAAACATAGATCCTTTCCTTTTAGGATTTTTTCCATAAGTTTATTTTATTTGTTTTGGTTATGTCATTACTAACATATTTCTTGTGGATGTGTGGTCAGGTAATAAATCATGGTGATTTGTGACATGATCAAACATAGCAACTATAAATATATGCCAACAATAACATAAAACTAATGCTTTGAATTGCAGAACATCCCATAAAATGCATCATCCACCTGTCACTATGTCAAAATGAAACCAAGACTGCATTGTCAACCATATAGTATTGTTTAAGCAACGTCAAAACAACAATAGAAAATGTGTGATATGTCTATATTTGAGCCTCCAGTATACAAGGGGGTCTCACCTACTAGTATGATATTATTATCATATTTTAAATAATAGGGCTTAAGCAATACTTTGCAGGCGAAATTCCTCGTTGTGATTTTAATCATCAACATAACCCAGCCTCGTTTGGGGGGAACCAGCATATTATTTTGGTCATGGATTATTTTACTAAATGGGAAGAGGCCATGCCTACTGTTAAATCCAATGGTAATATCGAAAAATTCTTTGTATTCAACCATATTATATCCCGATTTAGAATCCCAAGAGAGATTGTCACTGATCATGGTAGTCACTTTCAGAATAAAATGATGAAATATTTAGCATCAAAATTGGTGTTTAAGCATGGTTATTCTTCCCCTTACTATCCCCGGGAAAATGGACAAGTAGAGGTTGTGAATAAATCAAGACCATCTTGCAAAAAAATGTCAACTATAGTAAATATGAATGGCATTTGATGCTTTACCCTACACTTTGGGCATACCAAACCATGGTAAACACTTCCACTGGTTTCTCTCATTTTCAGTTAGTACATGGCGTGGAGTCGATTCTTCCAATTGAATGTGAAATCCCTTCCCTTAAGTTGGAAATTCATCTCCTACCTTACACACATGATCTTGAGAAACGCATCGTGCACCTGGAGTGCCTCAATGAGTAGCGTCGAGATACCTCTACAACTATAGAGGAAAATAAGCGACATGTTAAGGTTCAGTACGATAAGTTTGTCTGTCCCCGATAGTACGTCAAGGGTGACTTGGTTCTCCTTTATGACCAAACCAAAGAACCACTAGGGGCAGGCAAGTTCAACCCCATGTGGCACGGTCCTTATATCGTGCGACATGTCTTAGAGAAAGGATCCTATGAATTAGAATATTATGAAGGGAATATGTTGGATGAGCCCAAAAATGGGCTCTACCTTAAAAGGTATTACACTTGAACCCTCAAGCTTGGGCATGACCTTTGTATACTAGTGTATCTTAGTCATCGGATTGCTTATCAATTTTTCCCTTGGTTGGTAGATGTCAACGGATTCTTCAGTTTACTTACGATTCACGGATGGTGCCAGTTGTCATACGCGAAACATGGCTTCTGCCACTTAGGTCATTTACTCACCCGAGGACCAACTTGTGTCTTCTAGTGGCGTTCATCTGGAGCCATCAACAAATAGTGTGGTTCAGTATAGCTCCATTATAGAGCTATTACATGGCACCATTTCACAAGGTGTTCGATCTTTATAAGTTCATCTCGACTCCCAATTAGTTGTATATCAGTTGAATGGTAGTTACCGTATGCGAGATCCTACACTACTCCGACGATTCCTACGGGTGCGAATTTTGGAACAATACTTTGATTTTCTTACTTATAATCACATCCCTATAAGTTATAATCATGTATCTGATGCATACGCTAATTATATTTTAGACTGGAATTTGTCACATAACTAAGCAAAGAAAACACATTCATACATTTACACATTGTAACATATATAAGTAAAGTCGAAGACCAAATTTTTTATATTTCATCATTTCGAGTTCAAAAACTATGGTGTCATAGTACAAAATGGGGCTTAAACCCTCAAAATACATATATGGTCGGTATATAATATGACCATGGCATCTACTCCTCTGGCGCCAGATGTGTATCATGATACCACACTACATCATTTGCGAGACGTCAAAATATTCGCACCCATGCACGGGGTACACCCACCACCTGTCGTTGCATCACCTTTGGCAAATCCTCCACTTGAACCATAGGAATATTGTGCAACAATCGAGCCAAGTTGCCCTGCACATTATGTAGCACTCTCTATGTGTCCCCACCCACTAGCTCATCTCCTCATCCCCTTTGTCGATGTCATGGGAGTCCCTCTAGCCATCGTGGACCTACATACGCATAACAAAGCAATTGTTAATACTTGATACCATACAAAAAATGTTTGAGTTTTTTATTTTTATTGAAAAACACAAAAAAAAAATGAAATATATAAAAACATTTCGTACCAATATCATCGCAAGCAGAACCTGGTGGAAAAGGCATGTCAGGATCCCCTCTGTAAGGATAGTCGTCAATGGATATGACATGTTGATGCCACCAGAAAAATAACTCATCGTTGTGGGAGGTTGTCACCCTACCACCTCCTAGTTGCCTCATCACATCGATCCACCATGACATGGTTGGATCGCACAGTCCATGTGGCATAATATCTACTCTAGGGCTCAATCCTGGAACCCTCACAAAGAAAAAACTACAAAGTACAGATGCAAATATGAAATTTCTCTGTCTCCCTTGTTTGCAATCCGTCAACTAGATCTACATGTTAGCCAGCAGTGAGGTACACCATTCATAAACAGTGGGCCTTAAACACTCCACCGTATAAAACATGAGTGGCCTTGATGTCTGGTGCAATGAGGCCAACCCCGAAATTTGTGTGAGTACAAGCACGATGATATTTAAACTTGGGTTCTCTATCGCCCTGATAGGGATTTGGCACCCTAATTTATCTATGCCTACAACACAATGGGTGGTAATGTACTCCTCCATAGTCATACCACCCCCATCCCCTTAGGCATTGATATTCACTACCTCACCTCGGTGAAACAATCTTGTGATAAATTATTTATCGTCCACTTCAATTCTCAGTGGTTTCCCATCACGATTGAATGACTTTGTCTCCAGATACCAGTAGTTTACTAGCAACTAGAGTAACCTCACCTAAGCCCTCATTCCCTTGAGAGCCCAAAATTTATAAATGCCACATAATTTTAAATCTTGTTGGGCCTCTGCATCTCTTTTCGTTGCTACATCTATCTCCTCATGCTCTCTTTCCCTCCTTTCAATAACCATCCTGCAAAGGAGAAACCATTTTTTGAGTTAAAACCCTTTCAAAATTTTGTTCATGGACTTGTACGTGGGATAACTTGGTAACAGTCGTGTATAGGGTTTCTTATAAATATGCAGGCTTCGCTTTGCCCATGAATATGGGGTCACATATACGACCCGATGATCTGTCACCCGCATATACGCTAGTTTCCATGTTACGCCCTCTAATACTAAAAAATGGGGCCTAAAACTGAAATTTAAACCATTGAAATTGAAAGAGAAGGGATGGGCACTTACTTGGTCCAGACAGTTGTTGATTTCTTTGATCGTAGCTCCCAACATTGACACTTTAAGTTCATGGGGAAAATCGCCTAAAATGCACTATGTGGGTGAAAAAACTCAAATGGTATGGTAAAATGTTCTATTTTTACTATTAGTAGAAATTGTTTACCCACTTTTTATAATTCTTTGTTATTTTTTGACCTTATGGACTAATAGAACAGTGGAAAGACTTGGTTTTTAGTGGTTTTGTCGAGGAGTTTTTACAGCTTCCAGTGTCCTACTACTCGTTCATGCCTTCGGCAGGTATATTATTTCACTGGCATATAGGATAGGTTTTCTCTTCATTTTGCATTCTTGCATCATCCTATTACTGTGATCCACGCACCTTAGGTATGAACCCATTTATTAGTGACACGGAACCTTCTCAGTGCTACTACAAGTGTCGTTATTAAGTGGTAGAGGCTTATCAAACATGGGTGCCCTAGTTAGAACCTTTGTGTCCTTTGGTGCCCATGCAGAATTTATTCCATAGGACCGAGAGTTCCTTATAGTCTCGATATGACTTTGCGTTCAAACCCCATTTTCTTAATCACAAGCATTATGATCGTTACCTGTGGAACTCCCCCTAAGTCTTCGTTAATCTCCTTTCCGACTCCCAAAAAAATAAAAAAGATTGTCGAGTGAACTTGTCTCTTTCACACTCGTTAAATGGATTTGAAAGGACATATATTTGGTATAAGTTTAACCCTTTTCTGGACCAAGTAGACTACTTACGAAAAAGGAATACTCTAGTCACCATTGGCTAGAAGAGTTCTCCTAGGTATTATTTTATACTTTTTCGGGCCTAGGGGACTAAATCTACGAAAAATGACATTTTTTGTGTTAAGTTGAATTGCATTCCATCATCCTACTTGCATTATTGAGCCTTTGTCAGTTCTTGCTTTCTTGTTATAAGCCTCTTACCTTAACAATTTGCATCCCTAGCCAAGTAGTGCCTTCCATATATCATTTGCAGCTTGACACCCTATAACCTTAGAGGAAACATCCCCCCTAGAGTCCATGCCCTGCATGCACTTCCTTGCATTGAGAATAGGTATGTTCCACTGCTTGGAACTAGTTTCTTACTCATGACATTTGTTTCCTCTCATGTATCATAGAATTTCTTTGCCTATGAAAAAAACAAAAACAAAAAAAGACGAGAAGGAAAAGAATGTTATCTCATATTGAAAGAAGTTGTGTCGCCTTTGAACAGAGCACAAACTTTTGAGTCCATTTTCATCCAAAGTTTGGGTTTAGCATGACCTTAGGAAGCTGAGCTCATTACTTAGAGTTTAATCCTCAGACTGGTTATTCTTCCAGTCCCTATGGAGAGTTTGTGTATGCCTCTTACATCACAATCTTTTATCATCAAGTCTATGTTGACTGAGTTGTCCATATGTCTCATGATCTTGTTCAAAGGAAGTCTATAAGCCTATGTTGGTCATTCCTGAGAATTCTTGACTTTGCATGTCGGCCATACCCTTAGTATATCTCAAAGTCACATGAAGTTTTTGTCCTACCGTGCACCATGGGCCTACTTTCATTATGGGTAGGTAACCTTGAACCCAGTAGATGACATTTCCTCATTGGTCGTTGATTGGGGGGTTTACCTTGTGTTTGATGGAAAGAAATATATTCACACATTGGTATTCTTATAGTTTCTTGGATTCCATTATCGTTATTGGTGGTTTCCTCTCCTTTGTCGGTAGTTTTCCTTATTACCTTCTATTCGAGGGTCTCTTTTGTGCACTACTTGCATCTGGTGCATGCGAGGGACTCACGGGTTCGTTGGTTTGTGAACATCCTATTCATCTGATCTCCTCCTAATCATCAAGCTATTGCTTTGTACCTCATGTTGAATGATGAGATATTCCCTAATGCTCTCCTTTCAGCGGGTCTCCTTCCATCGACTTTAGCTCATCTATTATGGAAATGAGACATGGAGTCCTATGAGTACCTAGAGGCTTGCAGTCATCAGTGGCAAGTTCTCCCACCATCGACAGTTGGGAATACATCAATGTCTCTTAATCGATGGATTCTTCAAGTGTTCAACCTCAACACCCTTATTCACACTTGTAGAATGTACTTGGTGCCTTGATACCTACTTTCATTATCGGTGGGCTATCTCGTGTTTGTTAACAGTATACCTTAATGATCGGTAATCAAACGAAGTTTCATTGTGTTCGACCTTGATTCCTTTATTCACATGATGTAGACTTGCACCTTCGATGGGTAGTGTAGAAGACCTACAGCTTATAGTAGCAGCATTCCTCATCTTTTGTTGTCTTTCATTGGACCAATACCTATATGACTTCAATGATCATGGGAAATCAGATTGTACTCCATTGTATACAAATATATTCAATTGATTTTGAGACTGGATTCCACTGTTCCTTGTTTGTGACTATTATGGTCTATGGCATATGTCCACTTTGTATTGCCTATTCATGGCCATGAACAGTTGTTTGATATATTTCCACATGGATCTACAGTGTAATTCAGATTGGCAACCATGTGTACAAATTCATTATGGATTGCAATATTCTTATGAGCAACTAGTACTTCTAGTTGAGTCTTCATTACTCCACTTCTAGGAATTATAATGTATTTGGTCCATCGCAGATAATCCTCTGACCTCACACATTAGGGGGCATCTGTTACAGCAAATTTTTCCTCACTCCATGCAACTTGATTGGATAGCCTTCCATTTCCCTATGCAGACTTGAAGTCCCCTTTTTGTTCATTCCAGAGAAAAAAAGGAATATTTTTCCACATATACACACCCTACCAGTTATACAACAAGCATATACGCAGGTTACTCCACTATAGCTCGTGCACATCGGGTTTGGTGTTCAAAATTAAAAATTATATCGGGTTTTCATGCCATGTCACGAGATCCATGATCCTTGACATTCCACATACTAGAAATGCTCTCACTCGACCCTTCGGTTCCATTCAAAGAATATAAATTGAGCTATATCCAAGCCTTGGGGAGGAGAATTAAACTTTGAGAGCAAATATACTCTAGAGAAATTTCACTTCATATTGAGTCTGCATCCCTATCCTTTAAAGTCTAAACTCCTTGTTCAGCCCCCAAGTTCTTCCTTCTTTGTGATGGAGAACATCATTGACTCCCATATATGAGCTTGCCTTTGGTGGAGGACTAAAGTGGTGGAGGCCTAGCTAAAGGGACTTAATTTCTCAGTTTTGATATGTGTCGTTATAGAAGTTTGTCACGTATGTATTTATGTTGATTATTTTAATAGAAATACTATTTTCTCGACCAATTGATATCTTGCAAATATTTGAATTATTATTCCATGGGCATATTTTTCATGTATGTTAATGGATTATGTTAATCTATATGCTAACATTATATATTATCACCATGTGCTTGTGTATCTTGGTTGTTGAGGACAAATTGTAGGTATAAATCTTTGGGTTGCATGCTCAACGATGGTCTTGTTCGAACGTCCAGACGAGGTAGGCTCTTAGCCTTGTCTTGCTAGCATTTCATTTATATAGCATACTTGGGATTAGAGTTGATTTATGTGTGTCATTCCGTTTGTTGTGTTTTACCCCTAGCCATAGAGAGATTTTCCTCATAACACAAAAATTTAATTATAGAAGTTTGCATAAGTACTTTGTCAATTAAAAATTTTCTCTATGCATTTTTGTGTAACAACCACACTGGTGCGCTATAAACAATATAGCATACATGTATATTTTGTTTTTTCAAATCATGTTGATATTGTTGTTGTTCGATATATAAAATGTATTATAAGTACTCTAATGTTTTCTTTGTTTTTAAATTAAATTTAAGATCTGTCACTCATTAGAATTTAGAGTTGTCATATAATGTTTAACATTAGTTTTATGAAATCGTTTACTTTGGATTGTAATTGCGGAAACTTATAACTATTAATGCCATATAATGTTTAATTCTTCTTCAAGGTGAATTATTTAATTTCCATCAAGATACAATATGTTCATTAAACATGTTTACAAAGAAATTTTACTTTTATGAAATGTTATTTTCTCATTTATTTTACTGATAACATTATAATAATTATTCATAATTAAATTTATAATTGTTATATTTTAAAAAGAATATTACAATTATAATTATTAAATATGAAAACAAAATCATTAATAATAATGAATTTTATATATGAATTTTTTTTTAAATTATAATTATTTAATATAAAAATGAAATCATTAATAATAATGAACTTTAATATACACAATTTGTTTTAAATGAATTTATTATTTTTTGCTCCACCACCAACTTAATTATGAATCTCATAAGAGATGTAAGTATTTGATTTCGTTGGTAAATAAATCAATTAATTTGTTAAGGTTACAAGAATATTAAATTAAAATTATTTTATATTAATATTTAAAAATATAAAAAATATTAAACAAACTCAATAAATAAAATAAACAAAAGTCCATGTGTAGAAGTTATAGGGAGCTTAGTCCCCATATTTGATGTAATGATTGTAACATGCAACCAACGACTTTATAAAACAAATGTCGAATTAAGCAATACATTTACATTAGTTCCATCGAAAATCCAAAAACACAATTACTCAATCATCTTTTTCTTACGGCCCAAGGGGGCGTCTAAAGGTAGACCCAATGCAAGGCGTTTTTTACGAGAGGGTGGTGGTCTACAAAAAATGTATTTTATTAACAACTCTTCACCAGGAGACAAACTATGTATTGCATGCACAACAAAAAATTTGGATGCCTTCCTTTTCATAAAGAACTCTTTGTCAATAGAGTGTTCCTCAAAGGAACAATTTTCACTAAATAATGAGGCCCTGCAACTATTTATGTACCCTACGATGTTCCCATGAGTTCGTGGACGACCATCAATATATAACAAGTTTTTCATGTTAAAGTTTCCATAAGCATAATCATTCATGCACACACTATACATGGAAATTCTATGATTGTATTTAACAATATTCAAGTAATCAGGCCGACTATAAAGAGGACCACAAATTGGCGTAAGTGTCATTGATTGTTTGGGAGGAATGGATACATGTAAAAGGATAAACAACCAAATATTTGCAACATTTATTTTAGATATGGAAATCATATAACTATTACCACAAAAAGATAATTTGGTTCCAACATCACGCACATGCATGGAAGACAGCCAAGCGCCATACAAAGTGCGTTGTAACAAGTTTGGTATTTACTTTTCACGTGGATAGGAAGAGGGAAGTCATCGCTACCTTCCAACAATTGAATAGAATTTGGTGTGTACTTGGACATTTTTTCTCTTATTCCATACAACTTTTTGGATCTCCTAGTAGTGATGTTTCGGGTAGTAATGATATCATACTTTGGCTCACTATAAGAAATATTTGTTGACTCAATAGAAGGTGACGGGTTGGCCAATTTAGGATGACAGGTAATTGATCTGGCTTCCAACATTTTTAAAAAGGAACATATGGAAGTGTTCCTGCGTGTATTTTCTATATCACCTATTGGACTCTTGACCGCAGTGGGAGGTATTAGACCATCAACTTTGGTTATTCGATCATTAATATAATGGGACAATGTGACACGTCGAGAGTTCTTCTTGAACCCTTTACATTTTGAACAATTTCGTACCACTGGTGTGTCATAAAAGAGATACAATTCATAGTGTAATATTGTTGACCCTATTTATAGGTTATTGGAAGATGGCATGTTACAATTGGCGAGGTAAAGCAATTGTCCAGTTTCATCAAATATTTGTCTGCAGTATCATTTTCTTGATAAGAGATTGCAGAATTTTTGCACTTATGGAATACCTTGCTCATCCGAACTCAATCCTAATTTATGATCCTACAAAATTCAATAAACAATTATTCAAATGCACGTGCATAAATGACATAAATTCAATCAGATAAATGAATTATAAATAAAATCTAGACTTACTTTAAATGGTGTGGGAGAAGTTGACAAACTTACAACGATCATCAATATATGTATGAATTTGAAATTAAAAGTTATCAATGCTTTTAATTATTTCCTTACGCATCGGTGCGTATGTATATATAGAACACACCGATGTGCTACACTATGAAACACATCGAACCATGGCCTATGTTAGAACCTCTGCAAAGCAAAATATCCATACATTTTAATAGCAGAGGTTTGCATTTCTATTTTGTCAATAAAATTGATATCGGTAATGTTTTTACATATATATATGCATCGAGGCGCATTAATCTATGTGGCACATCGATTTGACAACAAATTTGATTTTTAAAATATATAGTTTACTATGTGTTTTTACATACAAAGTGTATCGATGCACTTTGTAGTGCACCAATATACTATATATAGTGAAAAAACACAGTGAAAAGGGAGAGGAAATTTCATTTTTCGAAATGTATTTGTTTATAAATTAAAACACTATTCGTTATTTCATTTTTTTGGTGGAATTTAGAGGGAAGATTTGTGGAAGAGAGATTTACCATGAAAGACTTTGGAGTGGGAATAATTTTTTGAAGAACAAAATTTGGAAGTGAATTGTAGGGCACTTACAAATCTATAGAGAAGAAATTCCAGGTATATGATTTCATTCTACTGATCATTTCAATCTTTATCTATTCGATTCAAACTATTTTCAATGCATGTTAAAAAAAATAAAAGGGTTTCATAGTTACCTTCGATATTGGAAGCCCTAGCTTTCGTGTTATTTTTTTCGGTTCCCCTCTTTTTTTAAGCAATAGATTTTCATAGGGTTTATTTACTTGCATATGGGGCATTTGGTATTTGTTTCAATGGTACCACTCATTGCATATGATCCCAAACCATGTAAACCCTGTCATTGTCAGTGATTTTATCCAAAAAATAATCTCGGTGCATATTGTATAGGAAAATCGCATTGGTGCGCACTGTACAGAGGTAGTGGTCGAGTGCTCACTTTATAGAAAAGTGCACCTGGGCGCATATATTTGTGAAAACCACTTATTGGTCAAAAAAAATAATATTGATTTTCATATCATATGTGTATGGGTTAGCGGTGCACAATGACTAATAGTATGGACCGATGCACATATATATTTGACATCCCAACACGTTATGTTTAATGACGCACACCGAAATACTAGATTGTATAAAAAAATCATAATTTCTATTTATGATGATTCTTGATTTTTTTTATACAAGATGGTGGATATAAATTCAAAGAAAACATCTTATTGCAGCAATCGCAATGGTACCTCCTCCCAAGAAGAGAGGGAGGCAATTTCTTTAAGTTTTATTAAAAAAATACTATATTTTAAATATTTGTAAGTTTAAATTAATTATGTGTATTGGTTAATGTGTGTCATGCAAAGCAAAAACCTAAAGAAACTCAATAAGATTGTTCGCAATTTGAGTGCAAAAGCGTGTAAAATATTTATGGAAATGTTGCAAAGAGAGGAAACAGGTGGATCGAAAGGTAATCAACATTAAGTTTTTCTTTGAAGTTTTACTAAAAATGAATTTCTTAGCATTAATTTCTAACAAGTTTTAAACACTCGATTTCACATTTTTTTAATCTTATGGATGGATCGATAGCGAGGAAATGGAATTTCATCCTAAGAAGAAAAAAATCTTAAGGATGTAAATGATGATGACAGTTTGGTCATCAGTTCATCTAGAGTGGTGCTTGAAGTTAATGAGAGGGGAAAATTGTTTTACATAACTTTGAGGGATATAGTGGAAATAACATATAGATGTAATTTCCATTTACAATACAAAAATCGATCTCCGCGAGAATCAGGTTATACCTACACTACAAGAAGCGTTTCTAGATCCATGGTCAATGAGACCTGTGAGACTTGCAATAGAAAAAACTTACAATAACAAAAACGAATCATATAAAAGGTAGTATTACTAAACATGTTTTTTCTATAATATGTTCCAATAATTACCAAATTAATTTTTTTTGTTATATTTACTTTCATGTCCATTTAAAAAAAAAAAATTATTATTATTTTTTCGTTTTTCGGAAAAATTATGAAAATTCCAAGCGATAGACGAGGGAAAAGCCAATACATGTCGGTAGGGATGTCTAAAAAAGTGTATAAGGATATGGTAAAAGAAATTAACATAATTGCATCACATAAGGATGCATCCCAACAACAATGTGCATCAGAGGTATGTGATCATTCACTTATTCTCTTATGTACATTGAATTTATTTATCATATTACACATTAATTTTCAATTGTTTTTTTGCATAAAAGAAAACAAAATGGAACCCAATTAGCACCTAAGAAATGATGAAAATGAAGAAAAGGGTTGATTGCAAAGTTTGTGAGTACTTATGTTTTCGATGTTACTTAAGTTTTCATATTTGTTGTGATATTTATATTTAAGTAATTAATTTACACTGGTCCATGGATTTCTTCTAATAGGTGCTAACATACAAAGAAGAGTCAACCGAGCAATTGATCAACAATGGGTTAACTGAGAGTTATGAGTATATGTTGAAGTATCAAGGTTTAATTGAACAATTTGTAACTAGCTATGTTGTTTAACTTCATTTTTTTTATAATTAATGGAACAATTAGAAACCTTTATATTAATTGTATCAACCATGTTTTGTCATGGCATATTAAACATGAAGGAAGCAAAGTATGGAGAGGAGACAATGAAAGATCTTTTGTTACACAACATGAGGCAAAGCTTCGAAAGCATGTGTATGGTTTATAAATCACTCGTTGTTATGGTATGTTTTTTTATTTACGCAATCATGTATATTCTACTATATTAAAAATGTAGATTTACTTATTACACTTTATTTCTATAATCAACATTTCCAGTAGTCCGAGCATAATGAAGGAGTTTGGAATATTCGTTAGTCTCATAAATTGATTCTTTTGCAGTGTGATTTTCCACTTCAGTTTCTAGAAAGTAGTTACCTACAATTGATTGTCTCATTATTTCCTTCTAATTATGTAGCCATGTGTTCCATATCGGCTTCTTGATCTATCCAGATTTGATTTTTTCTTCCACCATATGGAAACCATAAATGAGACCAATCAATTGCAAAATATCCCTATAGTTTCTATAACCAATCTTTGCTATGCAACAAACCATAAGATTATGGAATATCAAAAGCAATAATATCAATGATCTAATATACTTTTGGATTAGAGCCTAATGTGATTTGAATATCTTTTACCTCTCCTATTCAACTAACATTAGACATGTCGATTCAAATAATCCAAGTTGCACTTTTGGTTGGAGAAACATTTATTTTAGTACATACTGAATAAGGTATGACATTCCACGATGCTCCTAAGTTAACCAAACAATGATCTATATTATGATTATGAATTTTGAAATTCAACATAAAAGGTGGGTTTTGAGACTTAGAATGATTTCTCATAATAGCTTTATGTTTTACATTGGAATTTTGTTTAATCACGGACAAGTGTGGTTTTACCTCATAGTTCACCAATAACTTGTGAGATACATCATGGAATGGCATGAAATGTTGCACGATAAGCTCTCTTTGTTGAGGAATATTGCAGATGTTAAAAAGACAAACATTTTCTTTTGTTTTGTTCATATCCTCAATCACATTATAATCCATATTTATCAAAAGTTAATTTGTTTTTGTTTATTTCTTGGGCAAGGTAAGAACTACAAATTTATTGGTATTAAGAGCATGGTGAGATGTAGAAGGATCAAAATTGACAAGCCTCTTGCTTCTCAAGTTATAATCCCTTTGTACCATTTGGGTAGCTTTTATATTTTCCACTATCAAATCTCGTCATCTTTTATACCCAATGATATGGATTTAAAAACATGGTTACTCCTCTAGCCTCTTCTTCTTCTTCAACCTCTTTGTTTTCATCTTCGTGAATTGATACCTCAATGATTTTTTCTAATAAATATTGTAAGTTATTTGATTAGAGGTACATTTTCCAAAGTTTTTTTTTCGATCAATAATTTCATTTGATAATTTTTAACCAAATGTAGGACACTTCACATGTATGTGGTATCCTTGTCTTGGAGCTCATTATTCTTCAGGGAAATTTTGAGCAGAGCAAAGAGTTTCTTAGGAGAAAATTTAGCCTTTTCATTTCTTGGGTTGCCTGCCAAACTCAATATCTATTTTTCCACATATTTGGCTTCCTTAAAATTTTCAGTCAATGTATTACTTCCAACTCTTTTAACAAACATGGTAATAGAGGCTTGTAAAGAATCAATATAATATCCAATTGTTAGCTCTTCGACTGAGATAGAATTTGTTGAGAATTTATTTAAGATAGTGGTGAAACGTAAATCCTTTACTCTTTCTTTCTTGTCCATTTTTATTTCTATTGATTCTTTTAAAAATGTAGCCAGAGTATAGTCTTCACCAAATTTATCAATAATTTCATTTTCAAAACCACCCCAATTTGTAATAGATCCTAATGGAAAATTAAAATACCATTTGGAAGCTTTATTTCAAATGTATAAGGAAATAAACTACAAACTACATCTCCATGCTCCTCATTCAATAATCTAATCGCCCAATAGAATTTTTTAATGTGATCTTCTAGTGAGACTGACTTATCTAGGTCAAATCTTGGGAGGATGTGTTCAAGGTGCTTTGAAAGGTCATGGAGTTATCCTGCTAGGTTGAGAGAATATTGAACTCTCAAGACAGGTAGTCATTGTTGATTTCCATCCATTTGATTAAGAAGAAATTGTTGAAGTATTTCACAAATGTTTCTATCAAAATCAAAGTCAAAGTCTAGACTTGAAGGATTTGAAGAATGAGTAGATGAAATAGGAAGAGACACTCATAATTTTCTTAGGGGTTGAGGAATTTGGTCAATTAAATCCTCTACAATTTTTGCAATGGTCTATGTATCAATATAAATTATCTTTTTAGCAATTCTCTTTCGCCTAGGTAATGAAGGAGCTATGGGAAACTTTCCAGTTCGCTTAGCATATGGTCGGGTAAGATGGTGTAATTCATTTACCTCTTGGTTTGGAATAGTGTACAATGGTTTGTTTTTTTCAAGATTTTGGTTTTTGAGATCAACAGTTGTATCTTCAAAAGTTTGCTCCGGATTAGAATCCAAACCAAAAAGACAACATGAGAATTGACTATACAAATTATTATTGTCAACCATACTATCAAGGCCCTTCTTCTAGTGTCAAAAATGTGTAATCAATAGGGATTCTCCCCAATGAAAGGTTTCAATTAGAGCTTACAATATTTGGAAATATAGGGAATCTGTATGGTTTATGGTCTAACCACCTTTAGATAGTTTTTTTGGGTTTTACTAGTTATGGCCCGATCAACCATTTATGTATTTTTAAATGCCATAAATTAAATGTAGCTAATCTAATATGTAAAATGAAAAATTATGTCTGGGATAATTAATAAAACTAATAGAATAAACATAGCATCAAATAACTTACTACTTTCAAACTTTAGTAAAAAATTATTTAAGAAAATAAAAGAAATAATCTAAATAACCAATAACATTACAAAATACTTGGGTAATGACCCGTTGATTACAGTACCATGCTTAAAGGATATAGACAAGAAATATATGAAATCAACTAAATAAACAAGTTCCTTATAAGTGAGAAAAAACTACACTATAAAATCATATGATTGTATCATTCCAAAATAAAATAATCAGTAGAAAAAGTTCCACAAACCACACATTTTAGAAATTGAGTTTGTCTCCAAAAATCTTGGTCAACTAATGGTTTCTCATTAATTAACACTTCATAGAAAACTATACAAGATGCAAAATCAATAAAACCATTTACAATTTGAATCCTTCTTATTTTTAGAAAAATAAGAAGATGGGAAAAACGTATGAACTTGAGACGCCTAGGTGGATATTCATGTCCCCTCCTTACCTGATTGTTATCTCTATCATGTTGTCTTCTTTTCCTCTAGGAGGATTTGACTTCCTTTCACTAACTTGATATTCCACGTGACCGTTAGCCTTCCCTTTTGGATTGTTCAAACTTTTCCTCTATAAGATGACCTCTCACCTATCTTGATGAATTTTCTTCTCTTTCCCTTCTCTAATTTCTCACAAAGGCCACCCATGCCTCAAAAGAAAAGAAAATTGTTTCCTTTTGAGAAAAGGTATGCAGTTGAAGAGCAACTACATACAACGTAATGCTTTTGCTTATCCTTTTCTTGTGTTTCTCCATTATACGCAGTATGGTCTTAATTAGAATTATGTTCCTAGCAAGAGCCTCAACGAACCTCTGGATAATTTATTCATTAATCTCAAGGAGAGATCATATACATTTCTTGTTGGGGGAAATACAACCCTCCAATTCTTTGGAGACATATGCTTTAGGAAAGAATTTTTTCTTGTGTCCAAAAGAAGGGAGTTGGTAGTGATATGTTGTCTTTTCTATGTGCTACAATATCTTAGCGGAACTCTTGACCTCCCAAACAATTCCTTGAAGATACCAATGGGGTCTATGCTTCCACTGTTTGAAGTCATACTCTTTTTCTTTTAGAACCTACAGGAATAGTGGGAACTTCAGGGCGAATTACATCAAGTGCAATCTACCAGTCTTTCACCATGTCAAATTGTAGGTCAGCTTGTTGATACTGCAACTCCCGTACTTTGAGATATTTCTTGACTTATGTTATGTCCAACCCTAGGACCTATAGATTTTGTTATTTGTTGTAGAATTCCCTCTGCAACATATTCAATTCATTTTTTACCTTGAATGCATAATCAATGAATTGAGGAATTTGATAGTTGGCTCTATAATTTTCAACTAGTATTTCTTCTCCTCCAACTATATGTTTTGATTTTCACTCTTCTTTCTCTTCTATGGTTCCAACATCTCCCACACTAAATGGTATTACCTCCCCGGGATCTTCTAGTATGAAAATCACATGTGATTGACCTACAACCAATCTTTCATGAGGGATTCTCTTCTTTTCCCACATTTATTGAAGGCTAGATAGAATTCCCTACAAAATGTTAGAAAATCCAAAAGAGCATACAAGATTAACTTTGTAAATTAAATTGGCTTAAAAACTAACAAATTTCCCTTAAACCATTTTATTTAGACAAGTTTGCAATTTTTATAAAATATTGACCCCGATTTGAGCCACGTGTTGAATTAACCAAGATGAATTCTTCAATCTTGATTGCAAACTCCTAATGCAAGTTCAAACTTGGGGAAAGGGGATTTCATGCAAGGTTAGTCATTCCCATAAATGTTCGAACTGAAATTTTGATAGGTTTGATGCCTTAGGCATTAGTTAATATGGATCATTTTTAGATTGTGATAATCACCCATCAAACCAAAATTTGTGGCATGTGCAATAACAACTCATACTTCAGGAATCATTTAATAAATCAAGTTTCAAAGGTGATGGTTTAATCATATGGCATTGATAAATCATGTTTGAAGGTGTACATACAAGTACAAATCACCTGCATGCTTTAGATATGTCAATTAGACTTCATTAAATTTTCATTCGTGCAAACATTTTGAAATCATAGGAGAACAGTCTATGAATTGAGATTGATGGAGGAAATAAGGACCCTATGACACTATTATAAGTAAGGGTTGGTCCAATTTGAAAATTGGGCTCGATCAAGCAATTAGGATATGAGTTTGCTTGGTTAGGGTCAACTGATTTTAGAATTGGGACTCTGTGACACCAATTTTGGGAATGAAGAGCACAATCTCAATTGAATTTCTTTGAAAGGGTTTACACTTGCAAATAAAGACCTTGTGAAACAGTAGTCGATTGAGAAATCGGGATCAATCAATGAATCAGACAAGAGTTAAATTTCTTTAGTGACTTGAGGGGATGATTTAGTGTTCTGGGTCGACTTGAGGGGCCTAATTTAGTGTTTCCACAACATAATTAGTTCAATAAAATCACTAGATTTGGTAATAATACTTTGAGATTCAATTTTTAGTCTATGTTATATTAGTGATTATATGATTATATATAAAATAAACTAATGGGGCATCAAGTTGATGTGCAAATTATTCCTTACTTCTATCTGATCATGGATGGTACTTTTGGACCTTAATTAAATTCTTATTAACACAATAAATAGGATGGTTTATGCTCTACTAACCTAACTGTGTCATGTCATACTAGTATTGACTCTTGAATACTATAACTATTGCGTCAACATAAACATGATGGCTTTGACCAATGTGGAAATTTTAGAATGGGAGCTTTGATTAAAGTTCCCTTCAAACATATCCAAGAATTTA
This sequence comes from Picea engelmannii, assembly GCA_009831015.1. NCBI lineage: Eukaryota > Viridiplantae > Streptophyta > Pinopsida > Pinales > Pinaceae > Picea > Picea engelmannii. Next base: position 97,076 of record ML787847.1, on the reverse strand, counting down.
TGGCATTCTTTTGTCCATACAAACTCTACACATGTCCTTAACAATTCACCTAAATGAGTGGTTCTATTAAGGAATAGCTTATGAACTCCCTATAATAACCAATATGACCCACCAAAAAATCTAATTTGGAATACACACCTTAGAGAAGGAAGAAAAATCTTGGTCATATTATCTCTAAAACCACCTTTCATACAATGTTACTAAACAAAACCCTAGAGGGAGTGAATGGTAACATTTTTTTACATTTATAGACACTTAGATCTATTAGCGCCTTTCTAGTATCATTCGTCGATGGCTAACACGTTCTGCCAAATCATAAAAATGGACAACTAAAAAATTGTATACACATGTGTACATGTGTGAATATATTCACTTACCTTGAAAAGGTATAATGATAATATTTAAGAACATTAAACTTGCAGCTTATGCCAAAATGCCAAAATACCTGACTCAAGGAACCCACTCAAAGACAAATTTGGCTTTACATTGATCTCACTTCAATACTCTCCCTCAATTATAACCAAGGAAACCATTAGTAAAATAATCACAATTTATGTGGAATGAAAGTTTCTATGATTTCATCAATAAAAAGAGTACAGATTATATGTATCTAATTGGAAATTTATTTAAGGAGTTAATGATCTAAAATTGAGATAGACACTTACCCTATTGAGATATTCATTTTAAGATGACTTGCCCATTTAAACTTCCTATGGTAAATCAACCATACAATCAACACTTTATCTAATCATACCCGTGGATTATAGCATACCCGTGGAAATATTCGCTGCCCGGAGCGTCGGTATCTGTCATCACCTGAAAAACATAATAATAAGAACTTCAATTTGACAATGCATAAATAAATATTGTCGAATATAATAACGAAATATGAATTAAACCGACATAGTTATTGTGTTTAAATAAAAAAAAAAGTTTTGTTTAATAAATTAAATACAATAATTATTGTGTTTAAATAAAAAAATATTTATATTTTAATGGAGATGATTAGTTGCTTTATGGAATTCACACAGAGCTATATATATATATATATATATAATAGCATACCCCTAATCGTGCCAATGGTAATGCCGAATGGGAACGGGCTGAAGTGAATGCCAAAAATTTACAAATATTAACAGAGACTGCAACGCATGGCAGATCTCTAAAAACTAAGGTGTTACAACAAGTCTTTCAAGTTTCTTAGGAATACCAAATCATTGTTTATATCAATGACTTCAGCTATTTCCAAATTTCTTAAGAATTTTTTAAGAGGCAGGGACTAGTTGCTCCGCAGCTATTTCCCTTGTTGTTTAATGACCGAGTAATTTCAACTACTTGAACATTTATCTCTTCATCCCTAATTGTCACCAATTTAGTCTATCATTTGTATAGATATTAATCTACCTATTTTTTACTTTGATCTCCATCTACTTGGTAATTTTGGTCTCAACTGCTTCTCCCTTAACTTAGTAAACCTTATTATAAGGAGGAAGCAATGTCTAATTATGACTCGAAATTTAATGGAATTTGTAGGGACCAAATGTTCATGCAGCGGCTCGGACGTCTTTCGAGGCGAGTAACAAATTTACATGTGTTTTTCACATGTTGTCCTTTGTCTATTTTATTTCCTTAGGAGGTGAGATGTTTAACAAGAAAACTTTAAAAGACTGGTTACCCTCGTATGAATTGAATCCGAAACTTATTGGATCATGTTATAAATTGGTTGGTGGCATATAATATGAATGGCTTCAATACAATGAATTATGTCTTCTCACAATGTGCATGAGGTTCTAGTTATAGGCATATTTAGTGATTGCAATGTACAATGAAAAATTCTTGGAGCAAAATATGCTCAAGAAAATGTTGGGATAGGTGCGTTATGCACCTTGCAACTCTATAGTGGAGCAGGTAATGATTGTTAAATATTAGCAAGGAATAAATGTTGAGCAATGACAGAGAATAAATGTTGGTGGTTTACGGCATGTAGAATTGAAAACCATAAATATTTTATGGTTTTGTTATGCCTATTTATTGTGTTCTAGATTTGGAGGAAAATAATGTGTGTAAGTTTTAACTTATTGTTATGTTGTTGATTAACACTCTTATTAAAAGCACGAAGACTATGTAATGTATTGTAACTATTTAGTTGTTGAATAATCCATTGAGCACCCTTTGAAGTGTGGGGGTTTTCTCGAGGAAGGGTTTTCTCGATGGAATCATTATGTAATGGTTTGTTATTTCTTTCATTTGTTTTCTAATTATCATCTGCAACTGTTTGTTTAAAGGTTTGTGCACATTCTTCTCTCATTGGTTAGTGTAGGAAGCGTATTTCACACCTCTACATCCTTTCATTTATTATCAAAAGCATGATCACATCGGATCAAAGGTGTTAGGGAAAAGGTTTTTTTATCTAATCTTGGTTTGAATGGGAGCTTATGCAAAAGGAAATCTTGTCACTGGGTAATGGCAAGCACGTCTACATTAGAAATGGAGAAGCTTAATGGCACTAACTTTGAATTGTGGAAGCTCGATATGGATGATATTATCATAGATCGAGATTTATGAGTTGTAGTATCTAGAACCAAACCCACTATTGTGAAATATGAAGAGTGGGTGGTGTTAGAGAGAAGGATGAGAAGCCTTATCAGGCTCTATTTGGTTGATTTGGTATTATTGAACATTTTTGAAGAAAAAATCGTAGTAACTCTATAGAAAAAGTTGGGGGATTTGTATTAGACTAAATCCTTGGTTGATAGACTTTTTTATGAGGAGAAATTTATTTTCCTTGAGAATGGGTGATGGTGATTATGTACCCAAGCATATGAATGCATTTAATACTATTGTGACCCAATTGATCTCAGTTGGAGCTTCTTTCCATATGACATCCCATCGACATTGATTTTCAAAGTATGATAAATATGAAGGTGGGATGGTATACCTCAATTATGACTCTCCTCTCTACTTAATTGTTCATTGTAGAGTCTTGATCAGATTCTGTGATGGCAGAGTGAAGGGAATCAGTGGGTTTTTGCACATTTTGGGTCTAGCATGGAACCTACTATTAGTAAGCAAACTTAATGATGTGGGCGTGTAAGTTGTTTTCTTTGACAAAGGGTGTAATATGGTCTAAGGAGGTATTGTGCTCGCTAAGGGTGTTTGTGTGGGCACTTTGTTCCAACTTGATGCATGGACCATTCAATGTAATCATTCTTCAATTTTTTCAATAGAAAGATTTGTAGGATCTACACCTACACAATCAAAACCTATATATACTTATGATTGTCATGCTTTATGGGTACCTAAACAAGCTCTTTCTTTAGAAATCAAGTTCCTGAAGAGAAGACAATGTTATGGCACCAAACATTGGGTTGTATAGGTGAGAAGAGCCTATGGGCCTTGAAATACAAAAATCTTGTCAATGGATTGAATGATTGTGATTTTGAATTTGAATTGTGCAAACATTGCATATATGGAAAACAAAACTATGGTCAATTTTATTTTGTTTCTAAAATTCTTTTGGGTTGTTAGACTTAAATCATTCATATGTATTTGGTCTAGTTAAATTTCCTTCAATTTCTAAGGCTTTGTATTATGTGGCATTCATTGATGATTATTCTAGGACATGGGTATATTTTCTTAGAGCTAAATGTGAGGTTTTTAGTCAGTTTAAGGAGTTTAAATCTCTCTTGGAAATTCAAACTGGTAGGAAGATTAATGTGTTCAGGATTGATAATGGCAGTGAGTTTTGTTATATGTAGTTTGATTAGTTTTTTAAGGAGAATGGAATTGAAATACATAGAACAAATCCATATACCCCTCAACAGAATGGAGTTGCAGAATGGATTAACAGAATGTTGATGGAGAGAGCTAGGAATATGCTTCGTGGAGCTATCTTAGAGAAGAAGTTATGGGCAGAAGTCGCTACCACTACATGTTACTTGATTAACAGGTCTCCCACATCAGCACTTGTGGATAAGATCCCTGAGGAGGTTTGAATGGGAAAGAATACCTCACTTCATCATCTTCATGATTTTGGTTGTGAGGCATTACTCATGCCCTAAGGACAAGTGGTCGAAGTTGAATAACAATGTTATGAAATGTATTTTCATTAGCTATGGTGTTGGTGTCAAAGGGTACGAGCTTTGGGACTTGTGGCTGGAAAATCTTTGTATAGAAAGAATGTTATTTTCAAATAAGTTAAGCCTTCTCCCGCAGTGGTGTGGTTAGAAGAGGTTGAGAAGAAGTCAGTGGTTCATCTACCACTCAAGACTGATAAAGCTTAACCAAAAAATGAACAATTTCATGATGGATCTATTGATGAGGAGGATTCAAAGAGGAGAAAGAAACTCCACCTCAAAATTTAAGGGGGTCCACTCAAAAAAGAAGGAAAACAAATAGGTATAATTATAGTCTATCTCATTTTCAATGTATATTTTATTTATTTGCTAACATTGATGAGCCTAAAACTGTGAAGGAGACAATGTGGATATGGAAGATAAGGAGTCTTGGAGATTGGCCATGGATGAGGAAATCATTGCACTTATAAAGAATGATACATGGAACTTGGTACATTTCCTAATGGATGGAGACCCACTGGATGTAAATGTATGTTCAAAAATAAGATCAATTTATTTGGCAATGTTGAAAAGCACAGGGCAAGGTTGGTTGCAAAAGAATATTCCCAAGTTGAGGGGATAGACTTTAGTGAGATATTTTCCCCAATTTCTAAGTTAACATCTATTACGTCCCTATTATTTGTAGCAATAGATTTTGATTTAGATATCGAACAAATAGATGTGAAAATAGCATTTCTACATGGTGACTTGAAGGAGGAGATCAATATGACATAGCGAGAGCATTAAGTTGAAAAAAGGTAAAGATTCAATGGTTTGGAAATTAAAAAAGTATGTATATAGTCTCAAACAATGTCCTAAAATGTGGTACCAAAAGTTTGATTATTTTATGTTGGAATTAGGGTTTATGAGATACAAATCAGAGCATTGTGTGTATTACAAACAAAATGGTGGTCATTTCCTAATTATCACTCTATATGTAGATGATATGTTATTCTTTGGTAATAGTAAGGATGTGATTTGTGATTTAAAGTCTCAGCGTTCAACGCAATTTGATAAGAATGATTTGGGGGCTGCAAAATATATCTTAGGAATGGAGATCATAAGAGATAGAGAAAATAGAAAGCTTTGGTTGAGCCAAAGTAAGTATGTAAATCGTGAGCTACAAAATTTTCACATGGTAGATTGCGAACCATTGAGTGTTTTGATTTCTATGGGAACTAAACTTTCAGTTGAATAGTGTCCTACAATACCATAGAGATGGAGGACATGGCCTATGTTCCTTATGCTAGTGCAGTGGGTAGTTTGACATATGTTATCATTTATACTAGACTAGACATTGCCCAAGAAATGGAAGTGTTGAGTTGATTCATAGCTAATTATGGGCATGAACATTGGGTTGTGGTGAAGAGGGTCTTTAGGAATTTGTGAGGTACATCTGAATATTCCATTTGCTATCATAGTGATATTTCATGGGACCCCCACTTAGTGGATATACAAGATTATGTGGAATTTGGTTATGAATGGAATGTAAATAGAAGGAGATCTATGAGTGAATATGTGTTTCATATGTTTGGTGGAGTAATAAGTTGGATGGGAAAGCGATAAGTTGTGTTAGATTTGTCCACTGCAGAGACAGAGTATATGGCACCTACTCATGCATGTAAAGAGACCATTTGTCTTATGAAACTATATTCAAAACTAGGGCTGAGTTAGAGAGCTATTACAATTCAATTTGATAGTAACAACATCATTTGTCTAGCTGAGAACCCAACCTTTCATGCAAAGACAAAGCATGTAGATATCCAGTAGCATTTTGTTAGAGACATGGTAGAGGATGAAAAGATGATACTAGAGAAAGTTGACATTTTTTAGAATGCCACAAATACATTGTAATAAACCTAATATAGTTATATTTAATTGTTGTAATAATTCAATGGTCAACGCACAAAAATTTAGGCCCCAATTGTTCCACGGAGTATAAATTTTTTCACATTGGTCATTGTAATTCATCATGAAAATCACTAATATATATATTTATTTTTAACTGGTTGCTTGCAATTGGTATCAAAGCTCAGATTTTGGCAAATTTGTGGAATAAAGAGGTGAACATCTCCCACCAACCATACATTCTTACCTCAATTGTCATTCTCTCTTGTAACATCCCCATTTATGATCCACGTTTTAGTGATGTGTAGTTAAATACGATGTACGAACATGGGCCTGAATATGTAATTGTAAACTTTGCATATGATTGTAATAATAATATAAATGTAGTGTTGGTTGTGGGTGGACACAGACAAAGTAATCGAGGGCTAAGTTTCCACAAGAGATAGGAATGTCTAGGAATGTCTAAGAAAGGAGTCCAAGGTGGGGGGGGATTATTCATGGGTATTAATTCCCACCCACTTTCCTAAAATTGTTTCTTTGAGTGTATGAGAGCTCAATCATTAAACACATGTAAGAGGGGTTAGTGGGAAAATTCACATCCTATAGTTATGAGAGCATGGGGGATGAGTACAATCAACCTTGGGGAGTGTGAGTCAACTCTCATGGGTAAAAGGGAAATTAGAGTGGCCATTATGCGCAAGTTTTGGAGCAACAAGGGAGTGGAGAGCATTGGAGCTAGAAGGCAGCCATAGTAGGTGTTGTGGACAGCTTGTTAGAGCTCTTGTTGCATGAAGAAGCAGGTTGTTAGGCCTATAGAGAGAGAGAATTATATGTGAGATACTTTCCCTTGAGCAGTGGGTTGTTGTGTTAGTTTTCTTGGGGAATCTAGCATCCTTTGAGCCCCCGACAATAGAGATTCCTAGCCAACCTTGTGTTGGATCCCTGGAGGAAAGTGGGAATCTCTCAAGGACTATGTGCAGTGAAGAGGGATCCCAATTCCTTGAGTTTCACAAGTTGAGGGGAAGAGAGTTGGTGGATTGGGATAGTTGTAGAAAAACTAGTTGGTTGTGGTAGTGAGTTGGATTGTGAGAGACACCCTCTTTTTTGGAATTGTAGCCCCATCTTGAGGGTGATTTGTTGTTGATATTTGAAGAAGAAAATCTACGATTGGGAGGAATGTCCATCCCCTACAGTCAATTTCTCATTTGTTGTTAAAAGATAAATGGTTTTATCTTTGTTTATCAGTTTTATTCATGAGTTTTTATTGCTACATATGAACTCTAATTTTTAAGAAAAAATATATTGTTGTGTATGGGTTTTAATTGGTTGCATCATGTTTTAAAAATGTGTTAGATGCATGTTAAATCTTGATGCATTTCATTTAATTATGGTATCAAAAAAAAAATTGGGTCAGTATTGGAGACACTACATCTCTTCTAGTTGTTGTACAGTTTTTAGCCTCTGTACAAACCATCGTATGGTCTTATCTTAGACACTAAATATTTTTGCAATCGTTGTAAAGAGCGTCGTACATTGTTGTCGTACATCGTTGTTATTCAACCATATGTGGTGTCCTTTCGAACATGCAACACTACAGGACCAACGCGTACAATTAAATTATTATCTTGCAATCCATAAATTCATGGGGTCTTTTTGGGCTCATGCAAATAATCATGAGACAGACAGATAATTCAAGGAAGACTTCGAGTGTCGGAGAGCCTCTGAATTCAAAATTAATGGATACAATGAAAGAGTTGGTAGAAATAAAAGAATTTCTCTCTAAGGAAACTACAAATGTTTCAAACGAGAAGAAATCAGAAATCAAGCTACTCGAGGAGGAGCTTGATGCATTAAAAAACGGTAGCAAGGGAATGTCCAGTCCAAATTCTCACAAATCATTTTAACAACAACACCATTCATTCAATGGTTATGTACTCAAAGAAAAAATAACATTACCCAAGTTTGACAGTGAAGATTGTCGAGAGGGAATAAGATGGATTAATAAAGTCAAAACTCATTTCGATTATTATAACATACTCGATGAGGAAGAGAAAATTATCATTGCATCAATGCACTTGGATAAATTAGCATGTGATTGGTTTTTGTGGTGGAACTCCAAATCTCAGGGGCTAGCTAGAGATTAGGACACATTCAAAAAAAAATGTTTCCAAGATATAGAGGAAGGTGTAATATTTTCCAGACTTGCCCAGTTGCAACAAAAAGGCTTGGTGGAGGAGTATTTTAATGATATGTATGTATTAGCCACTCGCATTCCAAACATATCAAAGAAACATCTACTAAATATTGCCATAACAAGGTTGAAAATGGAAATATGGCACGATCTCAAATCACTAGGTCCTAAATATGTCAAGCAAGCACGACAAAAGGCCAAACTCATTGAAGAAAAAAACAAGTCCCATCAAAAATTCATTGACCCCCAACATGAGAATTCAAGTTCAAAATATATCCCCCCTCATCTTAGGAAGTCACAATTGAATAAAAGGAAGGACAAGAGGCGATGTTTCACTTGCAATGCACCCAATTGGAGTCTGGGCCATAGATGCAAGGACAAAAGATTCTTCCTATGTGAAAAAAAACAATAATAATAATAGTGATGGCGACAAGGAAGAGGAATCTGGGGACACATCTTCTTCCAACGAGGGCACTGGCAATGAGGAATCTAACAAACAAAAATCCACACCAACACTTTCAGTTGTCGAATTGTCGAGTATTACCCAACCCCAAACTCTCAAATTCGTTGCCTACATTAAGAAAACTAAAGTAACATTGCTTATAGATAGTGGCAATTCACACAATTTTCTAGATACAATGATCGCAAGGCAATTAAACCTTTCTTTCTACCCTACCTTTGATTCCCAAATTACAAATTTGTGGGATAGAACCATGTCTTGCGATGGGAAATGCAATAAGGTTGAATTGACTATTGATAGCTACATGTTAAGGTCTCTGATGTATGTCATGGTATTCGAGGGAGTAGACATTGTGTTAGGAGCCTAATGGTTGGCCTCTATTGGGACCATAAGGTTAAATTTATAGAATTAATTCCTTAGACTCTATGAAAATGGGAAAAAATACAAATTCTGTGCAATCAACAACCTACCCACTCAAATAGTTTCACCCAACAAAATAAAGAAAATGATTTGGAAGGGTGCCCAAGCATATCTTTTACATTGTTATTCAATGGAATGAATGTATGATGAAACAAAATATCCTAAAGGTATCGATAATATGCTTGAGAAAT
>ML787847.1:45913-85362 GCA_009831015.1 Picea engelmannii | reverse complement strand
AACTTACGCCCAAGTTTTATGGTCCTTACCAAGTCCGAAGAAGAGTTGGTCAAGTAGCATATGCACTAGAAATAACAAACAAGAGAAACTTACATGATGAGTCTTCCATGTTTCATGTTTGAATAAAAAATTGGGTCCAACAATTTTGATATAGACACAACTACCCCTTTTGGATGAAGAAGGGAGACTAATATTGAAGCCCAAAAGAATATTAGAAGTCATGACTGAAGCCCTTCCTTCAAGAGGTATCAAATGAGTACCTTATCAAGTGGAAGAATATGTCGAAAGATGGAGCTACTTGGGAAAATGAAGACTTTATATCAAGTCATTCATCCTTTCCCATGCTTCGAGGTCTAAACATTTCAAGCAGGGATGACTTGTAATAAACCTAATATAGTTATATTTAATTATTGTAATAATTCAAGTGTCAACGCACCCACACAAAATGTTACACCCCAATTGTTCTGCGGAGTGTAAATTGTTTCTCGTTGGTTATTGTAATTCATCATGAAAATCATTAATATATATTTATTTTTAACCGATTCCTTGCATACATTGACAAAACAAATGACCATAGCAAAATGCAAGTGGTTTTGTGACTCTATGGGCCTTATTACCCCTAGCACTTAGTTCACAATTTAATGCATTCTCCCTTATACTCTTGCAAGGTATATGACAAGTGGGAGAATGTTGGGACAGGGGTTTCATACACCTCGCAGTCCTGTAGTGGAACAAGTAATGATTGATGAGCAATAGCAGGGGATAAATGTCAAGCAATAGTAGGGAATAAATGTCGAGCAGTGACCGAGAATAAATGTAGATCACTACAAAGATGAATTTGGATTACACTTGAAAATTTATGTTGAATCCTTCATAACCATTCCCAAACAATTGAAATTCTTGGGGTTACCTTATTTAGCCTGTTACCCCCTAGCCTAGGGGTAACTACGGAGATCATGTCTCGAGGCCCATAGGTCCTAGACATGGAGTGTCGAGAGTTGGATGACCTAAGTATGGCCCCGAAAAGCCCCTCTTTTCTTATATGCAGTCCACATATCACCGGCAGCAATGTTCATCATATTGGCTTGGTCCTGAAGTGACAATGGGTCTTGCTCCATGAGGTAATGAGTCTGGGTATCATGGTATGGATTACTCCGATATTTAAACCACTTGAACACGTTGCATTAAGTCTTTCTTGATTTCATGACATTTGCTTGGAAATTATGCTCTTTTCCTTGTTTAAACCTGGGAGGGTGACACAGTGCCCTAGTAAGTTAATTTCCCTTTAGGGTGGGTTGCTATTGGGTGGATCTTTGAAGAGTTATCGTCCATTCTTACCACTTTCCATCCTTATTCCTTCCATCTCCCCATCTTTTGGGCATTGGGATAGGCTACACTAGGAAGGGTTGTACCTTACCTCGTGGGAAGAAGGGGCTAAAGGCCCAAAGGGTAAAAGTAGCTGGCAAGAGTTAAAAGCCAATTTTGAAACCTTTGAGATGCTTCGCCCAGGGACCCCCGAGAAAGCAATGAAAAGCTTCTTAGTAAGAAAAGGGGACCCACAAGATAACATAAACACTCAAGGTATTAGTTGATGGATAGGAGGTCTCATCACAAGCCGACCTATTATGACCATGAACATGTAGCAGTATGACATTACCACCTATCTGGTCACCAAGCCAGGGTAGTGTCTCTTGGTTGCATAGCCAAGAGAAAGGGGGTCTCATTACAAGCGAGCCTTCTCATTTCTGTGAAATGTTTTGTGGATGACATTGTCACCTCTTGTCACCAAGCCAAGACAATGGCCCTCAACTATTCCCTTGTAGCACAAGAGCAAAGATCAAAAGAAAGAAAGCTAAGAATAAATGGCAATGAATGGGCTAGGAAACAATTGCATTCATGACAAGGTGCAGCTCGCCCTCCACAAAGGTGCCCACAGGTAAGACTCTACATTTCCCTGTTATCACATGCACCACATGCCCAAAGGTAAGACTCTACATTTCCTTGTTATCACATTCACCCCATGCCCAAAGGTTTTTCCTTGTTATCACATTCACCCCATGCCCAAAGGTTTACCCCATGCCACCTCATACACTTGCATGACTTGGACCAGACTCCACCTGAGAAACACCCCAAACTAAAGGGGGATTAGCCCAATAGGACACCTTGAGACCCTTTGTAAACCTAAACTTGTCAAATTGCATAACGTCTTTGAGCATTTGTTTGGGGTTAGGGGGGTTTGATGCACATGTTCGAGTGATTTAATTATTAGATGTGATTTACATGCTATGATCCTTGTGACTTATGGACCCCTGGAGGGGGTACTTGTTGTCTCTGCAGGACCTTTCCCGGTGCGTCTTTGAGCATTTGTTTGGGGTTAGGGGGGTTTGATGCACATGTTCGGGTGATTTAATTATTAGATGTGATTTACATGCTATGATCCTTGTGACTTATGGACCCCTGGAGGGGGTACTTGTTGTCTCTGCAGGACCTTTCACGGTGAACAGGTGTGCATGAGGGAATGACTAGCTCGGACCTTCATGAGGGCTCAAAGCCCACCGATGGATGTTGAGACCCCAGCCAGGGGGCAAGACAGAGATTGAATACTTGCACCAGGAGAAAGAAGGATGTTGCCTTTGGAGGCACTTTGGCAGACCTAGACCCAGGGTTTATGCTCCTCCCACTTGAACGTTGGCCTTTGGAGGCCTTGAACGTCACCATTGCAGCCCTAGATGTCACCCATGAGCTAGGGTTGTCATTTTGGAGGCATTTATAAGGGCAGTGCCACGTGTGGGCTTGGTTTTGGGCCTTTGGAGGCCTAGCATTTCATCTACCTTTCTCAACATTCCACCTATGGGCCCCAACGTTACCCTAGAGGGGCATGACGTCACCCTTGGAGGGACTCTTAGATGCAAATTAATTTTATTTTGTCAAATTTTAAATTTTGTAATAAATTGGCGAGGTCAACCCTGTTTTTGACCTAAAAGTTAATTAAGGTCAAAGTTTTGTATAAATAACAAAAAGTACATTCATTTTTCATCATCACTCTCACTTGGGAGAGTGCGGGTCGGAAATTTGCACCCTATTAGGGTTATTGGCTTAAACAAGGAGGGAACACCTCTCTTTTAAGGCTTATCTTGGCACTTGGACAAATTTTATAAAGTTTCGTGGCAATCTTGCATGGTTTTACATGATTATTCTTGATGCATGTAAGTAGATTTTTACTTTGTCATTTGTTAATGGTTATGGTAATGGTTCGCTTGCTCATACAAGATTATGAAATTGCATGTTTTAATTAATGCTTGAAGTGAGAAACTTAAGGTGCTACTTTCTTACTTTTCATTTGCCAAGTTTTATTAAATTGGTCTAGTAACTAGTGAAACCCTAAGGCCCTAAAGTGTTAGCTCTCTAGAGGTTTACATCTAGTTATTGTCCATAGTATTTTTCATCCACAAAAGTCTAAGGAGAAGGAGACGTTAGGGCCTAGAAGTGCCTACACCCTAGCTTCCTCCCTTCTTGAGGTTAAAACCTAGGAGGACTTAAGGTGCTACTCCTCCTAGGTCTTTTTCCCTCTTGGAATGTGTGTATAATCATCAACTTATCAGCCCTAGAAGAGAGCCACCTACCTAGACTCCATCACATTAAGAAGGCACTAGTCTTCTTTCCTCACTCCTTTGACAAGGATATCCAACCTTCAACTTAATCTTTCTGCTTGATACCCTACTAACCTAAACTAACTTGCTAACCTAGTCTAGAAGTATTAACATTGGACTTCTTGTTGTCATGATCATTGCTACAACTATCATTTTTGCAGCTTATATCAGCCTACTAACCATCTAAATCAGCCCAGAATTTGTATAAGGCGAGGAACTATCAATAAGTGTTAAAATGTGTACTTAATTGCCTTCATGAAGTACATTTATGAAGCTTAATTATTGTTGCCATTACTCTGATTTGTTGTTGTTATAGTCATCTTGGACAACCTGATAGAGGTTATTTTCTGATTGGTACATGTCTAGAAATTGCATGAGACAAAGTGTTATCATTTGGGACCTTAAGCATCTTGTTATATTGTCCAATCAAGTGCATTTTATGGGTATTATTGCAGCTGTCATCATTACTTATTGTTGTTGTTGTTGTTGTTGTGTGTGTGTGTGTGTGTGTACTTCCTACATACATTGATTGATAGAAAACATTCCATAAACTTGAAGTTTAGTGAAGCATTTGTTGATGTTTTTGGTAGTTGCGGGAGGTATTCACCTCCAAGAGACCTCCTACGAATGATATCTTGAAAACCCCAACCACTTGCGTTGAAAGATAAGGGTACAAGTCGACCCTATTGAGTAAAGACTAATTTATATTGTGTTATAAATTAGCTTGTATGCAATTTGTACAAGTCGGCCCTATGTGAAAAGACACTTCCCCTCATTATATTGGACCTATATATATAAGTGCACTCCATCCTCATTTTGAATACACACCCACTCACACATTGTCCCTTGATCTAGTGTTCATCTCCCTTAGTCCCTTGTGCGCAACTTGTTGGAGAGTGGATCTTGTTTTTTGTTGGTATTTTCTCTGTATGTGATTGTCTTTCTCTTGGATATCATTCTGTAGCAGGTCTCTTACTCTGATCGAGGGTGGCACTTGAGGATGTCTATGGTTGGGTGACAATGAAATAGCATTGCCTATGGTCAAACGAGCAAACCCATTGTGTAATATTTGTATGGTTAATCTTCTTGGGATCCTAGTTAGCTTACTGCGGTTGTAAACTAGCTTAGCATTTTAAAATTCAACGGCATTTATTATCATTTGTTGCTACCCGAACATTTGTTGTTGTATTAGTAAGGGGCAAGTACACTTAATCATTTGTTTGTTTCATCCATCAAGACTTACACTTGACTTGAGTGACCTAGAGAGAGGGGTGGTTTACTTGTTATTTCTCTCCCTTCATCAACCCACTAGGTCTAGGGACGCGTCCCTTGGAGTAGAGTCATCTCCCTCCTAAATAGAAAGGAGTACCCTGTTGAGGTGACAATGACAGGATTAACCCCGTGTTACGCCAATGTCTTCCCACTTGCCTTAGGCTTTGGGCAAGTACAGATTGTGGGATAACATAGCCTACCCTCAGTGCCTTGTATTGCAAAGCTTATGGAAAATCCTCAAAGATTACCCTTGAGCAACTAAAATTATTGGCTTTAACTTCCGTTATTGGCCCTACACCTTGGTAACCCATCTAACACCGCGTTCAAAGTGCCTTGATGTGTGAGTTACTTACTAACCCTTGGGTATATTTAACTACTAGCAAAGCACCTACAATGTTCTTAGCACTATATTTGCATCCTTGTTCTATAGGAACTACATGAAAATATTGATTTGCATTACACTACAAATTTTGTGTTGGATCCTTCATAATCGTCCTTGTTGAATTGAAATTATCAAGGTTATTTTTCTTATTTGGCCTACCCTTGGTGCCCTATTTAACTCCTATTTCCTTTCTTATGTAGCCTACCCTTGGTGCACTATCCAAGTATGGCAATGCCAATGCCTTGAGGTTGCGAAATTTGATGTTTATTTTCTCCATTAAATGTGATATACCTTCTCGAAGGACAATACCCAGAGCCTTAAATCTTCAATCAAGTATTCGATACAAAATATATATTATTAGTGGTGACAAACATTTTAAGTATTAAAATACCAACTTTTTTCTATAACTTGTACACGCCATAAATCAGCATCATAGAAGTCTTCTCACTCAACATCATACAAAAAGGTTGTATGTGTGTTGCTATAACTTTCTCTTAAAGTCCAAATACCAAAGTCTATTATCGAAGTGAAACATTTTTTTATTTGATGTTGACTATTTTCTCCATGAAATCCATTGTATCTTCTTAGTGGACAATACCCCAACCTTCAATAAAGTATGTAATTCAAAATATGTGAGTATTAATGGTGACAATTTTTTCAAGTATAAAAACACTAACCTTTTTTATATAACTTGTACATAAGTTAACATCATACAAGCCTTATCACTCAACAACTTACAAACGTGTACGTAAGTTAACATCATACAAGCCTTATCACTTAACAACTTGTACGTAAGTTAACATCATACAAGCCTTATTACTCAACAACTTACAAACTTGTACGTAAGTTAACATCATACAAACCTTATGGCTCAACAACTTACAAACTTGTGCGTAACTTAACATCATACAAGCCTTGTCACTCAACAACTTACAAAAAGGGTATATGTGTTGCTATAACTTGCTCAAAGTGAAGCATTTCTAATCGAAGTGAAACAATTTTTATTTTCTCTTAAAGTCCAAATACTAGTCTTTTATCTAAATGAAACATTTTTTATTTGATTTCTGGATAGGTGGGTGGTTTCTATTAATGCGGTTCTTGCCTGCTACATTTAGCACTTGCAATGTTATTTGAAGCAAAACTAATCCCATCTTTATGTTCCTCAAAATGTGTTACAAACATAAAAATGATAATAATAAATATAATAATTGTAATAATTATTAATATCATTTAATTAAATCAAGAGGCGCGTACCTCTTCATCAAGAGGCACGTACCTCCTCACCTCGTGACCAGTCAATGTTATATAACAATCGTCACAAGGGTAATGTAATCATCATCTTTATCATATTCAATCAAATATTAATATTCAGAAATATTCATTTCTCAGTGAAGAATAGTTTTCATGTTACAGTGGTATCAAAGTTTTCGTTCTGATCCAGCTTCCGCCATAAATTTCCCCCCTGTGCATTTTTTCCCCCCATTAAATTAACCCCCCCACCCATAACTTGTCCCTAACCTCGCAGACCCCACAACCCGTAACCTGCAGTCTCCCTGCTCCCGTAACCCTATTCCTCCTAAAACTACCATAACCCAATCCCTCCTAAACCCCGTAAACCCACTCCTGCAAACTCTGTCACCTTCCCGACTCACCCCACCTCTCTGCAGACCCTTCTCACCTTCTCGACTCACCACCTGACACCCCCACTCCCGCAAATCCTATCTCTTACCCCGACACACCCCCTGCTGACCTATTTCAACCCCCTCGACAAGCCCTCCCTCGCTCAACCGCAAACACAACACGTCCCATCCTGTCCCCTAACTCCCGGTCTTCATTAACATTCGCGACTTCCTGTAAATTTGTGCCCCATCACATTCTTGGCCTCACTTAATTTACATTAATTATAATTAATTGTAATATATATATATCTTATGTTAATTTATTATATATGATATATATACATATATACATAAAATAAAATTAATATAAATATATATTAATAATTACTATTTAAAAATTTCTAAAAAAAAGAAATTCGCAAGGATGGTCAACAACGAAGAACTTAAAGCCAATGTGAACAAATGCAGAGATGACGTCAACGATGTAAGGTATCGACTTAACAATGTGGAAAAAATGCAAAAAGACATGAATGAAAAAACCGATAAATTACTCGAGACTGAGAGCAAAATTGATCAGTTAATACAACAAGGTGAAAGATTATTGGCACTCTCCGAAAACGATAAAAGTGAAACAAAAAGAAGACTTGATGAACATAGTGAAAAAATTGAACAATTAACGGAACGTGTCGAGGCCTTACTCGCAGAGCCCTTAGCTTATCGAAGACCACCACTAAGTCCGGAAATACCAGAAATAAATTCAAAAAATCAAGGAAACCAAAGAATTCTAGAGGGAAAAAATTTCGAGAAATATGAACACACCTAGATTCCACGATAGAGATTACCAAAAATTTTAAAAGGAGTTACCACAATATGACAGCAAGGACCATAGAGGAGTTATTGTTTGGATAAACAAAATTGATGGAATTTTTTAATCAAACCCCCCGCTAGGTGAACGAGAGAATGTAATGACATCCTCTAACAGTCTAGAAGGAGAAGCTTATGATTGGTACCTTTGGTGGTCCAGGAAATGTGATGCATGTTCCTTCCACTGGAAGAATTTTACAACACCCCTACTTAAAATATTTCATGACGAAGAGGATGACGACCTGTATAACAAGTTCGTGCATCTCAAACAGAAGGGAAATGTAAACGATTATACACACGAATGGGAGGTTCTCATAACAAGGCAATGCGGATTCACGGATGAGCAGCGCATCAAAATGTACATATGTGACCTAAAATATTACATTCGTAGTGAAATCAAACTATGGAATCCTAAAACAATTGAGGATGCAAGACACGCATCAAGGCTAATAGAACAAAAAAACAAGTTCAATAAACCAGCATTCACAAGCCCATAAAGGTTAAATAAATATTCAGAGGATAGAACGAAGAAATACACTACAGACAAACCTAACAAGTATTTACCACCTCATTTGAAGGAAGGTCAAGCCAGTCATCAAGACTCAAATAAAAAATGGGAAAGCAAATGTCGATATTGTGGAGACAAATAGTCACTTGGGCACAAATGCAACAATAAAAAATTATATTCTTGTAAAGCAGAGAAAGAATCAAGCACATCTGACAGTGATTCAGATAACGAAAGTGAAGAGGAAGGTGAGGCCCCCAATACAGAAACTGATGAGACCATGCCCAAGATATCCTTGGCTGCAATTACGGGAATAGCACAACTGAAAACGTTAAAACTAAAAGGGCACATAAAAAAAGAAAATGTCACCATTCTAGTCGATACAAGGAACACCCATAATTTCATAGATGTAAATGTTGCAAAGAATTTAAACCTATTCGTATATCAATCGCGGATATAAGAGTAATGGTGGCAGATGGCAAAAAAATTGATGGCGTAGGATAATGCCACAAGATCAAGCTTCAAGTGGCAGATTACGAATTGGAATCTGGATTCTACATCGTACCCTTGGGAGGAGTAGACGTC
Source organism: Picea engelmannii (assembly GCA_009831015.1). Lineage (NCBI taxonomy): Eukaryota > Viridiplantae > Streptophyta > Pinopsida > Pinales > Pinaceae > Picea > Picea engelmannii. The sequence continues at coordinate 76,485 of ML787847.1, read as the reverse complement.
GTCTTGGGAAATCAATGGCTACAAATGCTAGGGACCTATTCTGCAAATCACCAAAAACAGTTTATAAAATTCAAATGGGAAGGAAGACAATACAAATTATACGTATTCCATCCGCCTCCCACCCAAATTATATCCTCACCGCAAATGGAGAAACTAATTCGAAAAGGAGGACCAGCTTACGTGGCACACTGTCATCAGATGGATTTATTAACAACAGAAATAGTCAAATCTCAACATCCAGAGATTCAAACATTAATTCAAAAATATGACAAGGTATTCCGAGACTTACCTATGAAGCTGCCACCTAATAGAAACATAGAACATATAATCGAGGTTAAGCCAGATTCAACACCATATAATATTAAACCTTGTCGATATCCTCACTACTGTAAGACAAAAATAGAAAGGCTAATTCAAGACCTATTGAAATGTGGGGTTATTACAAGCAGGAACCCATATGCAGCCCCAATAGTACTGGTTCGAAAAAAGGATGGATCTTTCAGACTATGTATAGTCTATCGACGGTTAAATAAAATAACTATAAAAAAAAAATTCCCTATACTGTTCATAGATGAGTTGCTAGACGAACTCCATGGAGCTAAATACTGCTCAAAATATAAGATTAGAAGATGTACAAAAAACTACTTTTCAAACACACGAAGGTCATTATGAGTTTAAAGTCGTGTCATTCGGTCTAACCAATGCACCAGCGACCTTCCAAGAAACTATGAATCAACTTTTTCGCCCTACTTAAGGAAGTTCGTATTGGTTTTCTTTGATGATATTCTTATTTACAGTAAAACTTGGAAGGAGCATATGAAGCATTTAGAACAGGTACTTTCTCTCTTAGAGAAAAATCAGTTCTATGCAAAACTATCAAAATGTTTCTTTCGTAAAGAAGAAGTAGAATACCTTGGTCATGTCATATCTCGAGGAGTCAAGGTGGACCCTGAAAAAATCAAGGCAATCATGGGATGGCTCAAACCAAAGAACATATCAAAACTAAGGGGATTCCTTGGATTAACGGGTTATTATCGAAGATTTATCAAGAACTAAACTCATTTAACAAGCCCTTTGTCAAACTTATTAAAGAAAAATTCCTTCAAATGGGATAACAATGCACAAGAATGTTTTGAAACATTAAAAAGGGTTATGACGTCTACACATGTGTTAGCAACACCAGATTTTGCAAAACCCTTTGTAGTATAATGTGATGCATCAAGAATTCGAATAAGAGCAGTATTAATGCAAGATGACCACCCAATAGCATTTGAAAGTCGAAAGCTCAACAAAAAGGAAGAGTTAAAAACTACCTATAATAAGGAAATGTTAGCTATTATGCAGGCATTATCTAAGTGGCGACAATATCTCTTAGGAAGCAAATTTTCGATACGTATTGATCACAATAGTCTCCAATACTTACTAAGACTAAAAACATTGTCCACAGAACAACAAAAGTGGATGGAGAAACTTTCCACCTTTGATATGGAAACAATACAAAAAAGGGAAAGACAACATAGCTACTAATGCACTATCACGAAAAGATGAGGAAGTAAAAGCATATGCAACAACAGTGGTCATTCCAAATTGGTTGGATGATATTCAAGTTGAGTATGCCAAAGATCCTGAATCAAATTGAATAATCAACAATTTTGACCAAAACCCCAAATTTGAATGGAAAAATGACATTTTATGGTACAAGAACAGAATCTACCTAATTCCATCCTCAAAATTTAAAATGAAAGTCTTAAGGGAGTCACACAACTCCCCAGCATCAAGACATGTGGGTTTTTTCAAAACCTACTATAATGCACGACAATCATTCTATTGGAAAGGAATGAATAAAGATATCCAAAGATTTGTGGTCGAATGTGAAATGTGACAAAGGAATAAAAATGAAAATGTTACAACTCCAGGATTACTTCATCCCCTACATATTCCTGAACAAAAATGGGAAGAGATCTCAATGGATTTCATTGAAGGGGTATCCATGTCTGATGGGAAAGATAAAAAAATTGTTGTGGTTGACAGATTAACCAAATATGCACATTCCATGGCAGTAAGAAAAACCGACTCAACAAAACAAATTGCAACTGTTTTTTGCAAAAACATTTATAAGTTACAGGGGTTTCCAAAGGTAATTGTCTGCGATAGGGATGCAAAATTTGAAGGAAATTTTTGGAAAGAATTTTGCAAAAATACAGGAGTATCTCTTAATATGAGTCCGCCTATCATCCACAAACAAATGGTCAAATAAATGCTTAGAATCATACCTACGATGCTTTGTGACAGATAAACAAAATAAATGGTCTCAATGGTTACATTTAGTTGAATGGTGGTATAACTCTACATATCACACTTCCGCTAAAATGACTCATTTCCAAGCCTTATATGGTTATGAACCACCTAAATGGAAAGAGTTTGCACTAATTAATACTAAGCTCCAAGCAGTAAGAAATAAGCTAGAGGACGAACAAACAATCATACAAATATTAAAAGAGAACCTAGCAACAGCTCGTAATCGAATGAAACAACTAGCAGACCAACATAGGTCAGAAAGAGAATTTGAAGAGGGTGATTGGGTGTTTGTAAGACTTCAACCCTACAAACAATTATCCCTTAAGCAACAAGGGAAGAACAAATTGGCCTCAAAATTCTATGGACCCTTTCAAATTAACAAAAAAATTAGTCAAGTAGCTTATAGATTGGAGTTGTCAGACAATTGTCACATCTACAATGTCTTCCACATTTCATGTCTCAAAAAAATGCTTGGGCAAGCTCAACCAGTGCAAACAGAAATCCCTGAATTCGATAACGAAGGAAAAATTATTTTAGAACCAGAAGGTATTCTTGCCACGAAGGAAAAGGTGTTACATTCCATAACCATAAAGGAATATCTTATCAAATGGAAAAACCTTCAAGAAGAAGATTCATCATGGGCGACCGAACAATTCCTCCGACTATACCCATCACTATCCTTGCTTTGAGGACAAAGTAAAATCTTGAGAGGGTGGCAATGTTACAAACATAAAAATGATAATAATAAATATAATAATTGTAACAATAATTAATATCATTGAATTAAATCAAGAAGCACATACCTCCTCACCTCGTGACGAGTCGATGCTATATAACAACCGTCACAAGGGTAGTGTAATCATCATCTTTATCATATTCAATCAAATATTAATATTCAGAAATATTCATTTCTCAATGAAAATCAGTTTTCATGTTACAAAATGTGCAACAAAAAATGCTTTGGCTTGTAACAAAAAGCAGATGAACTTTGACAAAGTTTGACTTTGATTAAAATGGTCCTCATTACACTACACCAACTAAATGTATGGAAGCTCCCTTCATTTTTAATTTTTATTTATCTTGATAAATATAATTTTGTTGACTCTATGTAAATCACCCTTTTACTTGACTACTGAATTTTGTCCTAATTCCTTTTGTCCTAACTCCTTCAAACACATTTTCTGTTTAATTTTAATGCCCTTCTCTATATTCTCTTCATCATTCAAATACAAATTAATCTTTTTGTCATCACCTTATTGCTCTTTGCCCCTAATTCCTTTCTCTTTCTTCTGGGTCTTTATCTTTAGGGACAGCTTACTCTTGTTCTTATTTACCATTGCTTTCTCATTCCAAAAATCTTGTGAACTTGTTCGTTATTCCCTCCAATGAAGAAATGCATTACATATTTTGCAGTGACTGTCCTTCTTTATCCAATACATATCACCTTCCAATTGAATGATTAACAAGTTCTGTATGTATAGTCATCCTCCATAAGCTTTTGATTTTTTTCCAAACGCGCTTCTTAAATCTCAAAAGAAACATTACAACTACCCTGAAGAGATGAGGACACCATAAGCAACCTGTACCTTTAAAGGGAAAATAACTAAACATGAGCACCTTCATTTGGCTAAGCTACCACAAAAGGTGGGTGCTCTTCCATGAAAATCATTGAGGACTTGCACCTGGCCCCAACCGCTTATCCATGCCTCCAAGGTAATTGAACCTTTGGTGACTAGCCTTACATGCCAGTCTTTACTGTTAGACCATGACGCCAACCGCATCCTATGTAGACTTGAATGTAAACTATGTTTGAACATCAATTTCCCATGATTGAGCACTCTTGATTTAATTTGCTTGGAATTATGGATAACCATGGCAAGACAGAATGAAAAAATAATTACTTTCCAAAGCCCATTAGACAAATTTTTAATAAAAGTGTAAAACCTTCCTGAAAACCTCCAATATTTTGCTGAAATAACTAATCTTGTAAATTTTATATGCATATAATTTCACGATTCTATAAGGTGCAAGACTATTGCAATTGGCAATAGTTATACCTAGTGAATATTGCTTTTTAGTGTTCTGGATGATAACCTAAGGTGGCTAGGAACTACAAATTGGCATAATATGCTCTTAGAGATGCATTTAGTGTCTAGGAAATACAAATTGGCATAATATGCTCTTAGAGATGCATTTAGTGTCTAGGAAATACAAATTGGCATAATATGCTCCTAGAGATGCATTTAGTGTCTAGGAAATACAAATTGGCATAATATGCTACTAGAGATGCATTTAGTGTCTAGGAAATACAAATTGGCATAATATGCTCTTAGAGATGCATTTATTTTCTGGAAACCATGATTAAACCCATGTTGTACAACCTTGCAGAATCATAATTATATATTGATTTGCATGATATTGGACTATTGATTTTATGTATCATTAAGTACATAAAAAAGCAAACAAAAAGCTCAGCTTGCAAAGACTCGCCAACCGTTTGAAAGATGGGTCATAAGGGTTGTTTTTGCCATCTAGTTTTTTTCTTAAAGAAAACTATGTACACTTTACATATCAAAAAAAGAAAAAATTCTGTGTTGAATAGGAGCATCAGAAAAAAGAATTTGCAAACTCAACATTTGGACAATTACAGCTTTCCATCTTCTGTAAACTTGTATTAGGCTACATTATCGTTGTTGCAACCTGTAGTCTTTTCACAGGCCTGCAATATATGTTTGTGATTTATCCATTTCCCACAACCTAACTTTCCAGGCCTGTCCTCTTCCCGTAACCTCACTTCACAGTTCTTCAGAACTGCAATCCAGCCTTGCAGGTCAAGCAAAAGCCTTTAGCAAATCCACTCAATTTTCCACCTGCAACTTACATCGTGGGTAGCAGCTTACATCGTGGGTTCCTCCATCAAGCCTGAAATCTATCTTTGTGGATACCTTTGATATGCCGCAAACTAGCCTTGCAAAAAACTTTTCACCCACAATAGTAATGAAATTCAGTTGCAGTATCTTCCAACATCCCAGTTAGGGGAACTGAAGTCGGATAACTAAATCGCTCCATAGAATTTGTGCATTCTTCATGCATTTTCTGTGTAAACCAATTTGTTTGCGAACAACCTTTTGAGCCTAATTGCTTCCTTTGTTGCCCAAGTTACCACCATATATTCAACATCTGTAGATGACAATGCATGTGTGAATCTTTTGCTGCAACTATTTCATTTGTTCTACCGACAACAAGATTGAAATCTCCTAACTCAATATTCTCTTGAAAGGTGATCCTGAATGTCAACAAATTTTGATCTTGCATGATAAGTGGGATTCTTTAAAAATGTATTTATACCAAGTATAACTTAGAATAGTCACTGGTATTTTCTGTGTAAACCAATTTGTTTGCGAACAACCTTTTGAGACTAATTGCTTCCTTTGTTGCTCAAGTTACCGCCATATATTCAACAATGTGTTATCACTGTACTAATTTCTTGTAACCCAAAATTCAAGATTCGGCAGGGCGCCAAATCAGTATAAAAGAGTGATAGACTGGAGGGATGGAGCTACATATAGCAGGCGGGCTAAGTATGGCGGAGATCTGATGTCGGTTGGATCCGACTAATTGCAAATCACGGGCGCGACCGATCGACGGTCGTACGCTGTATCGGGCCTAGAACTAGCTCGAGGTTTAAACCCTAGAAGGCGGGCCGATCAAAATACCATGGTTTTGCATCGAAGCTACGTGGCGCCCCTAGACGGATATCAGAGGGAAAAGCGGTTGAGCTCTAAACCGTTGAAATACACCCCGACGTCACGTGTCAAGACATCATTGAATGTGTCACGTCCAAAGATCACATGCAGGAAAGGAGGGTTGACGGCTAGTCAAATCACCTCGAAACACTTGTCCGAGTATTTTTCGCCCGTGTAATGCCAAGTGAATGCCGCCAAAGGATTGATGTGAAAGCTCATCATTTGAACTCAGAGGCCGAACTTGATAAGCTGTAGTCCTCGCTGGTACTTTTCGTCGGTAACCTATGATTAGTTCTAAATGACGACTACCTTTAAAAATGAGGATGACATTACTCTATTTTGGGCAGTTGACGTTCCATTCCTGAACGGGATAATTACAAACCGAATCAGCTTCTCAATTTCTGTCAAATTAAGGGAGATAAGCTCGTATTTTCTGGAAAACCAGAAACAATGGATAAGACAGATCAAATGGTCCCCAACGAAACAGGATTTTCAACTAATATGACAAGTTTATCATTGAAGAAGAAAGAGAGGCCGGTTGCACGGATATTAGCAACGAAATTTCATACAAAGTCTACTGAAGAGCCAGAAACGGATAAAGAGGTCAAATTAAACCCCATCATGGAGGATTTAATCGTCAACGGGTACGCAGATGAGCACCATACGCAAGTTGTCAAGAGGAAGCGGAGCAAGCGACAGAAGACGGAGATTAAAGATGAGATGATTGACAGCGTTGGAGAAAACCAGCCTACATGGCTTGACACTTTAAAGGAAGAAATTGCTAATCTGAAATAGTATGCTTCAAAGAATTTTGTAATGATATAGACATGTGGCGTTCAAAGCAAGAATCTCAAATATGCCAGTTTTGTTTATAACGCTCCTTGTAAGATAGGAGTACAATTGTTATACGTTACTCCTTTTTGTAACTGATGTCTATTTTTGGGACTGTGGGGAAGTCGATTCGTTTTGAATCCCAGGTATAGTTTGTCTATATATCATTCCAAAGATAAATGATGGCATTGGAGAGGGACCTTCCCTCTTGGCAGGAGGACATTGTAATTGCCTGGAGCTAAATTGAATATACAATGCAAAAGTGTTCTGATTTTTTATGAACACATTCTAATGGTTGTGATATGAGTTATGTTTTCTCTCATAGTGTGTATTTCTTGTGTCTTTAAAATGCCATCTACATTTTCTTATGTTTAAACTGGAGAGTTAAAGGTCTGGAATTCGTCTTATGATGCTCTCGACCTAAGCAATTTAAACTGTGTGATTTTCTCTCTAGTTGATTCAGAATTCATTTAATAGTGCTATGATTAAGTTATTTGTTTCCCCTTCTTCTTACCACTTTGCTCAAACTCAATTTATGACTCAGATTCATTGCCTCATTTAGCCTTTCTCCTCTGAAGATTTCTAACAATCTGCCATTGTCTTATTCATTTTTTACTCCATAGCCCTAAGTGTTCCTCCCCTTCTCCATCAGTAACCTTATAAAGCCCCCCAAAACAAACCAAATCTAGCCCCTAATTATCAAAGAAATACTCAGTGACACAAGAGAGCCCTCTCTGAGTTGAGCAGGCTAGTGCCCAGCTCTAAAGCAGGTTGAAACAGTTACCTCTGTCGTTTGTCTATCAACCAAACAAAATTTACAGAGTGCAAACATTTTGGCGCCATTGTCGAGGACGAAACTGAAAAAAAAACTCCCTGGGAGAGAACGACATGGTTGAGTTCTAAGGTCTGAGAGCAGCAAACACTTAGGCACATATTGGCAGTATTCCTGCTCTGGCGACTCCACACATCAAAAAATCAGTTTGACGGTGATTCCACTCGTAGAAGAATCCGGAAATTTAAATTTTAACTAGCGACTCCACTCTCAATGCAGAATCCGGCTTCCGAAATATCACTGGTGACTCCACTACTCGAAGATGGGACTCCTGACAGAGGTATGAAAAGGCATCATGGAAGAAAAGAAGTATTTCAAATCAGGTTTTTTCCAAACATTATATGTTTCGTTGTAGAGTACCTCTGGTTCTTTCTTGAATATGCTAAACAAGTTTTTCTTCATCTACTACATGATAATCCTGAAGTTGCATACCTTCATCTCAAAATTATACAAATATCCCATAAATTTGTTGATGATTTTGATCGAAATATCCCATTAGAGCCATATCATAACCCCAACCAAGTTGACAAGCCTCAGGAAATCAAAACTAACATTTCTCCTGATTCAACACCCTCCAAGACCCAGCACAGATACAAACCTTTAAGATTACCTCACACCCTCCATGATTTTCCTCCAAAGCATCATGAGTACCTACCTGTGTTTGATGGAGAAATGGGTACCACCACAGCTGAAAATCACCTCCAAAGGTTCAAGCACTTTATAGACTTATTCGAGATTGACCATGACGATGTGCGTATGAGGGCTTTCTCTCAATCCTTGAGAGGAGATACCAAAGAATGGTTTAAACATTTGCAGCCAGGGACCATTAGCTCATGGGAAGAATTGAAGAATATTTTTTCGAAGTTTTGGGGTAAGAAGAAATCTCTAGACCTGCAGCTTACAGAATTTTATGCCTTGAAAGAGCAAAGCAATGAGATTATCTCCACTTTCAATAGAAGGTTTTCCAGTATTTATTATGATTTACCCGAAAAAATTCAACCTACTGAAGTTGTTGCTATGCTTCAGTATGCCACCACTCTTCACCCAGATATGTCTTTCCTCTTGATGGAAAGAAAACCTGAGACCTTACAGAAAATGTTTAGTGATGGTCAGGAAATTCAGCACAATATCATAGCATGTAGACAAATTAGAAGTAAAGGGTTGGGTGTTGCAGGTCATGAAAATGGATATGCACTGAAAAATGTTGACTGGAATCTGGAGCATAAAATTGATAACATTCTTGGTCCTCTTGAAACTTCGAATGCTAATGATTTTGCAGAGGATGATACTCCACTTATTAAAAGAAAAAGCACTTACATGGTTCCTGACCCACCCCAGGATAAACATGAGGCTAATCGTTTCATGTATTCATTCATGGATGGTCAAGAAATTGGGTGTACAAATAAGTCTGTTGAAGAGCAAATTGATACTCCAAGTTTTTTCTTGCTAGATGACATTGCAGATGCTGCCTATTTCCATGTATGTGATGAATATGACGATAATTATGAGATTGACTTTTTGCCAACTGCCTGTTCTCCCCTTGAAAACGTTCCTTTTCAGCAGTATAATGAGATCAATCAGCTTACATATCACAGTTGCAAAAAGGAAAATTCTGAATCAACTCAAGGAAATTTTTTACCTCTATGCTTCTTTTCATTTAAATTGTTGAAAGAAAATTTTAAGATCCTCGTTGAGGGAAAAGAGTGTGTGTTGATGCCAAGTCACGCTAACTCACTGGAACAAACCGACAAGAAATTGCAGCCATCAGTCGAAGGTGAAGCTGAAGACAAGTATGTTCAGCGATTCAAAGACATTGAAAAGGGTGCATATGACAGAAATGAAGGAAATGAAGAATAGCCTAAATCACAGATAGGAACCTTGCCATTATGTTTTGCTTCTTTCAAAGCGCTCAAACAGTGTCAAGAATTTTCAGATCATAAATCCCCAAGGTATGATATTAAATTTGAAGAAAGCAGTAGACTTGCAAACAAAGAGCATCTCTCGTTATGCTTTTCTTCCTTTGAATGGTTAAAAACAAATCATGAGCAAATAGAGAAATCTGATCAAGGGATAATAGTCAAAGACCATTTTTACTCTCCTGAACTTGACAAAGAGATTCAACAAGACTTCCAGCTAGGCAAATTGTTTCACAGTTGTCTTTCTTCCCCTATGAATGATGTGATTGCTGAATTTCTAAGTGGCCTAAACACGGAAGAGGATTTTGAAACTACATCTATAGAAATTTCAAGCAGTATACAGACAACTGCTATGGAGTTTCAGGAAAGCAACAAAACAGGATATGCGACTTTTCAATAAGAAATACAGAAAGGTAATGAGAAGGCAGTTGTTCCATTTGATCCCTCCGCAAATCATGGTTTTGAAAATGCATCCATGAACACACTAGACTGTGAAATATTGCATGATATTGGCTTTTCACATTTGCAAGAAAATTATGATAATGAACTTATTTCCATTCATTCATCTGAAAGTCAAAATGACAGTCCTCAAACAAATTTCCAGAAGTTTAATAAAATCAAATCAGAATTGTTTGATGAACAAGAAGACAGCCTTGATGCACATAAAATGGTTGTCATATTTGAAGATGTTAAAGGATGTATGAATGTTTCTATTGACACGCATGAAAAGATGGACAGACCTATCGCTGCGATTTCATTTGAAAATACTCTCAGGATTGAAGAAGTAGAGCAAGAACAAAAAACTCTTGTGGGGGAAACCTGTTTTTCTGTCTTAACTCCTAAAAAAGAAATGTGCTCTCATGTGTTTCATGACCCCATGGCATGCTATATAGAAGATCTTTGCAATCAGCATCTACAGTTGGTGGTGGGTTATGAGCTTGGGAATGAAAGAGATGAGAAATCAATGGCAGTATTAGATATGGATTGCTTTCCACCAGATTTTTCATTTCGGGCAGAACTATCCTTGGATTCAGAAGATTGTTATTCAAAACATGTTCAACATATTTTCGGCCTTTTGACAAAAATCTGCTAGATGAATCACCTGAAAATAAGGATGCAGTGGAAGAAATGATATATGTCTATCATTTTACGCAAGTGTTGGAAGACCCCTTTGCAGTTTTGCTAGAAACGATAAACCGCAATAATATTTTTGAGATTCTAAGATTCAGACCTAAACGTAGCTTCTCAAATGAGTTGCTGATAAACAGGATTTGGAACAAATACGTGAAAATTAAACGAGCAGTAGGTGAAGTGCGGGCATGGTTGCACTGGCATTTTCATTTCAATTGATTGGTATTTCATTTCAGTAGTTAGGATAAGTAGGTGCGAATAAACTTGGTGATCCGGCATTTAGAATTTCCGAATAAAATACTCAGTTAGAGTTTTAGCAGTGCATCTGACGTTCAATTTCCAGGAAAGCACCTGTTTCGAGAACAGCACATGGATGAGGCACCAGGTCTACGCGTTCTTTGCTACCTCGCGGGGAGGATAGCATCCCCAATTGGAGCCTATGTTATCACTATACTAATTTCTTATAACCCAAAATTCAAGATTAGGCAGGGCGCCAAATCAGTATAAAAGAGTGATAGATTGGCGGGATGGACCTACATATAGCAGGCGGGCCAAGTACGGCGGAGATCTGATGTCGATTGGATCCGACTAACTGCAAATCACGGGCGCGACCGATCGACGGTCATAAGTTGTATCGGGCCTAGAACTAGCTCGAGGTTTAAACCCTAGAAGGCAAGCCGATCAAAATACCATGGTTTTGCGTCGAAGCTACGTGGCGCCCCTAGACGGATATTGGAGGGAAAAACGGTTGAGCTCTAAACCGCTAAAATACACCCCGACGTCATGTGTCGAGACATCATTGAATGTGTCACATCCAAAGATCACATGCGGGAAAGGAGGGTTGAAGGCTAGTCAAATCACCTCGAAACACTTGTCCGAGTGAACGCCGCCAAAGGATTGATGTGAAAGCTCATCATTTGAACTCAGAGGCTGAACTTGATAAGCTGTAGTCCTCGCTGGTACTTTTCGTCAGTAACCTATGATTGGTTCTAAATGACCACTGCCTTTAAAAATGAGGATGACATTACTCTGTTTTGGGCAGTTGACGTTCCATTCCTGAACAGGATAATTACAAACCGAATCAGCTTCTCAATTTCTATCAAATTAAGGGAGATAAGCTCATATTTTCTGTAAAACCGGGAACGATGGATAAGATAGATCAAATGGTCCCCAACGAAACAGGATTTTCAACTAATATGATAAGTTTATCATTGAAGAAGAACGAGAGGTTGGTTGCACGGATATTAGCAACGAAATTTCATACAAAGTCTGTTGAAGAGCCAAAAACGGATAAAGAGGTCAGATTAAACCCCATCATGAAGGATTTAATCATTAATGGGTACGCAGATGAGCACCATACGCAAGTTGTCAAGAGGAAGCGGAGCAAGCGACAAAAGACGAAGATTAAAGCTGAGATGATTGAGAGCGTTGGAGAAAACGAGCCTGCATGGCTTGACACTTTAAAGGAAGAAATTGCTAATCTGAAATAGTATGCTTCAGAGAATTTTGTAATGATATAGACATGTGGCGTTCAAAGCGAGAATCTCAAATATGTCAGTTTTGTTTATAACGCTCCCTGTAAGATAGGAGTACAGTGGTTATACGTTACTCCTTTTTGTAACTAATGTCTATTTTTGGGACTCTGAGGAAGTTGATTCGTTTCGAATCCCGAGTGTAGTTTGTCTATATATCATTCCAAAGATAAATGACAGCATCGGAGAGGGACCTTCCCTCTTGGCAGGAGGACATTGCAATTGCCTGGAGCTAAATTGAATATACAATGCAGAAGTGTTCTGAATTTTTATGAACAGATTCTAATGGTTGTGATATGAGTTATGTTTTCTCTCATAGTGTGTATTTCTTGTGGCTTTAAAATGCCATCTACATTTTCTTTTGTTTAAATTGGAGAGATAAAGGTCCAGAATTCGTCTTATGATGCTCTCGACCTAAGCAATTTAAACTGTGTGATTTTCTCTCTAGATGATTCAGAATTCATTTAATAGTGCTCCGATGAAGTTATTTGTTTCCCCTTCTTCTTACCACTCTGCTTAAACTCAATTTATGACTCAGATTCATTGCCTCATTTAGCCTTTCTCCTCTAAAGATTTCTAACAATCTGTCATTGCCTTATTCATTTTTTATTCCATAGCCGTGTTCCTCCCCTTCTCCATCAGTAACCTTATAAAGCCCCCCAAAACAAACCAAATCTAGCCCCTGATTATCAAAGAAATACTTAGTGACACGAGAGAGCCCTCTCTGAGTTGAGCCCAGCTCTAAAGCAAGTTGAAACAGCTACCTATGTCGTTTGTCGATCAGTCGGACAAAATTTACAAAGTGCAAACACAATGCATGTGTGAATCTTTTGCTGCTCCAAGCTTACAGCTCCACCGAATAGGTTAAAGACATATCCTGTTGTTGATCTTTGATTATCAAGATCACTGCCCTAGTACATCTATAGATCCTACAAAGAAATTTAAACTGAGAATTTAACTACTTCCATTATAGAAGATTCTATAGCCAAGTTATCACTAATTAGTACCTAAAAATCCCTTTTACTGCCACCCAATGTTGCAGCCCTAGACTACTCATGTATTGGCTTGCCCCTCCCACTTCAAAAAGTCAAGCCCTTGTACAAATCATAGTTATCAGAACAGGACCGGTCATCAAACCGATTGACCCCAAAAATGTGAACCGGACCGGAACCAAAAAAAATTGGTCGACCAAAAAATACATAAAATATTCAAATTTTGAAAAAAAAAACATATATATTCATGTGCATCCATATGAATCGAAACCATTATACACAATCATGCAAAATTTCTCATGTATATAGCAAGGGTGCATATAACCAAAATAGCACCAAGTGCAATCCATCTTTGAACCAAAATGCATCAACAAAGCGGTTCTAAATGACCTCTAGACTCTAGAGTCCAAAAAAAGTCGTGCTACAACAAATAACTACATATCATCCCTGTTGTTGATCTTTTTGATTATCAAGATCACCACCCCAGTACATCAATAGATCCTGCAAAGCAATTTAAACTGAGAATTTGACTACTTCCATTATAGAAGATTCTATAGCCAAGTTATCATTTATTAGTACCTAAAAATCCTTTTTACTGCCACCCAATGTTGCATCCCTAGACTACTCATGTATTGGCTTGCCACTCCCACTTCAAAAAGTCAAGCCCTTGTACAAATCATAGTTATCAGAACCGGACCGAAACCAAAAAAAATTGGTCGACCAAAAAAGACATAAAATATTCAAATTTTGAAAAAAACATATATAATATATATTCATGTGCATCCATATGAATCGAAACCATTATACACAAATATACAAAGTTTCTCATGTATATAGCAAGGGTGCATATAATCGAATTAGCACCAAGTGCAATCCATCTTTGAACCAAAATGCATCAACAAAGCGGTTCTAAATGACCTCTTGAGTCCAAAAAAAATCATGCTACAACAAATAACTACATATCATCAAAATCATTGCCTATATTAGGATCCTCGTCATCAGTGTTACACTCTAAGCATTAAAATAAGATAAAAAAAGATTAACATGCCTAATAAGTGATTTTACTTGAGTGAAGGGTATTGCAAAATGAACTAGATCACTAAATGAGGAAACCCTAGATAGGGTTGAGTCACATAACTAAGCTCAAAGAAAGATACTCACATTAACACCATATGATATTATCAATGAATAACTAGTGCATCTATTACAAAGGAGTTTACCTCCTTATATATCATTATTCATTAAACAAACCATTTCCACTTATGAATGTGGGATAGATTGCTTTACACAAAAAGTGAACATTGACATATTCTAAAGTCATAAAGTGACTTTATTACATAGTAAGCCTTATATCTCTAACACCCCCCCATAAGGCGTACAATGTTGAAACAAACTAAAATCAAATACATATATTGAATGTAAAACACATAAATTGAACACTAAACATCAGTAGCATCCTTTGGAAGCTTCTTCTTTTAACACAATTCCTGGACCGGTTTGAGCTCCATCAAGCTACCTCATAACCCTCATAAACGTGTAGTTGTTGAGTTGAATTACTGAGTTCCTGGATTCCACCTCACCGAACACCCGAATCATGAATCTCCCGAAATCAATTACTGGAAAGCAATCCACATGCATGTTGCATAACCTCACTAGTAGACAGCAATCCACATGCATGTCTCTCCAACTAATGAGGGATCTTTCCCTAGATCCACAACTTTTGAACTAACTAGGCAACAATCCATTTTGAGCTATTAACCAATCTCTTCCTGTCTTCAAAGCATAGGCTTCCTAAAATGCATAAAATCTCTTTTCTTCAGTAGATTCTTCACCACCGTCAGCATCCGGTGGATCTTCAATCATGTCTACATCCGCTATATGTTGTCTATCTTTGACCTTTCCCTTAAGAACGTCATTGGCTCGTTGTCTACATTTCCAAGTTGTATGACCCAGCTTCTTGCAATAGTGGTACTCTATTTCCTCTTTGTCTTTTGATGATCTATTGCGATTGTTTCTTGCATAGAATGCAAGTTCCAGTTGGTTATCACCTTTTGTGGTTCTCTTTTCTTCTGCTAGCAATGTTGCAATCATCATAGTCTAAGATACCACATTTCGTTTTGACATTTCATCAAATGCTTTGCGAGCATACTCCAAATCCCCGGACTTAGCATACATGATGACAACCTTGGTATCTAAAAACATGTCACGGGTTTTAGACCCTATCTGAATGATGTGGGCATGGACTAGTTGTTGATGATTGCAGCGTCGTGTGACATTCTCCAGGTCGTTCTCCTCTGGACTGAGTTAAGAAGATCTATGAGAGAGCCCATGTGTTGGGTGTGCCCATGTGATGGGTGTGCGTCAGACTCTGGACTGAGTTGTGATGACGTGTGGTCTCTTGTCTACTCCTCTGGACTGAGTTGAGATGACTTGAGATGGTCTCTTGCCTTGTACTCCTCTGGACTGAGTTGAGTCAACTTGAGATGGTCTCATGCCTTGTACTCCTCTGGACTTAGTTGAGTCGGCTCGAGATGGTTCTCCAGATGGTACTCCCGTGGACTCAATTGAGTTAATCTGTTGAGAGTGACGTCCCTGTGGCTGAGCACAGGTGGACATGTCCCTAGTGGCTGAGCACTAGAGGATGTGTGAGATCCCTTGCTATATTGTCAAAGAGTGAGATTTGTTGTAACCCTAATTTATATTGTGAAGGGTACAAGTCGACCCCACCATGTAAAAGATAATTAATATTGTGTAATGATTAATTATATTTTAAGTTGTCCAGGTCGGCCCTATTGTGCCAAGTGTCTTGTCTATTTGTTGAGTTAAGTTTGTATTTGTAAGAGAGGAAATCCCCATTGAGGATCACTCATATATCTCTCATACTCAACACATGGTCTGAAATTATGAGGACTGAAGTGCACACTTTTCTAGGCACTAGTTTTCTTGGTCATAGAAGCACCCTCTTGTGTGCTAGGGTTTGGTTTTGGATGGTGGATCTTCTCTTGGCAATATAAGCAAAGGATTGTTGGGTTTTTCCCTTGGTTGAGAAGGGTTTTCCCAGGATACTTCTTGTGTTCTTGTGCATGGTTATTCTTCTTGTGATCTTGGTTTACTGCAGCTTGTATTGTTGCTGCAAATGGTTATGGTTCAATTAATGCTAAATTGAAATAAACTATGTGCATGACCTAATCATCAAAATTCAACACTAGTTTGCCTTCTATCATCATTTTCTTGTTGGCACAACCATGCAATAAGAACGCATAAGTAGAAAACTCCATTGTAATGCATCGTCGATCCATGCCATGTAGAATGTCCAACACTTCGGCCGAAAGTTGAAGACACTACAATTCTGAGAGAGATCGACCATAAAATTGCAATAAAACTCTTGTTGCCTCCTCGAATTGTGGCACTTCATGGCTCTCGGACTATTGAAGTCGCAAGAGTGGAAACATTGTCTTTCAAAGGCCCAAGACCCTTGATATGGCTTTCTGCATTGATACCATATTACAAATTATCTAGATCACTAAATGATGAGACCCTAGCTAGGGTTGAGTCACATAACTAAGCTCAAAGAAAGATACTCACAATAACACCATATGATATTATCAATGAATAATTGGTGTATCTATTACAGAGAGTTTACCTCCTTATATATCATTATTCGTTAAGCAAATCATTTCCACTTATAAATGTGAGATAGATTGCTTTACACAAAAAGTGAACATTAACATATTCTAAAATCATAACGTGACTTTATTACATAGTAAGCCTTATATCTCTAATAAAGGGTACATTTTTACTAGGGTCATGACAGAATTGTTCAACAATCAATGCCACCAACATCGAGCTACATAGAGGGTTGGTGCTTTTGAATCTTGATTAAATGTCAGTTCCATACCCTCATACATGATAGAATCCAACGGAAACGTTGCAATCCTACCAATCGTGAAATCTTGAAAACTATTACGTCTGTTGAATTTTGAATTAGACCTAAAATTCTACTTTCTCCATATGAAGTCCAATGAGGTTGGAACCACTGTCAAAAATCCTGAAACAATTAATGGTAATGTTAAAAATTTAAGTAAAAGGATGAAAATGAAAGATAAAGGAGAATGTCACTTTTAAAAGAGTGAAAATGAAAGATAAAGGAGAATGTCACTTTTAATGGGATGAAAATGAGAGATAAAGGAGAATGTCACTTTTACTTTAAGAATTTAATATTACCATTAATTACTAGAGTGGGTGAAATAAAGGGGGCGGCAACGGGGACCTCATTAAATAGCGTTAGTAGGGCCCTAGGGTTAGTTATTAGGCAACCCATCTTTTAATTTATTGTTTAAAAAATAATGGATTTCAATGGTCCCTAGTCACGTCGTACAGTGTTGTACAGAACCAGCCTAAAACAGCCCGAATGCCCTGACCGGACCGGAAATGTGCCAAAACCGGTCAAACCAGCCGGTTCCAGTCCAGTTCTGATAATACTGGTACAAACCATGGGATATATTAAATGGCCTACAGCACTGTCATATGAAACTGATTTCATAATTTCATCTTCTTTGATTGTTTGAGCAGACATCTCGAGGCAGTTTATTGTTTCTATTAACGACTGTACTTTGGACTTGCAATCTTGCACTCAATCTTTTCAGAAATTTATCCAAAAATGCATACTAACTTGGATAAATTTTATTTTATTTTCTTCCTCAAAACCTGGATTCTAAGACAGTAGTCATTACATCAATTTCAAAATTGTATCACAATTAATCTTTCGTCTCTACAAAAGGTGTTTATTATTTGAAAGTAAAATGATGCCATTAACATAAAGAGCAATAACAATGAGCATACCTTCAATTTCTCTCTCTCTCTCATATATATATATATATATATATATATATATGAGAGAGAAATTATTAACAACACTGCTCCTTGTAAGTCTTTCTGAAACAAGAAAAATCATCTATCTTTTGGCACCAGACTATGGATGCCTATTGTTGCATCCATTTGATACTCTTCTGAATCATATGCTGCTGTAAGTACCAATAAAACTCAAATGGATATCATTTTTGCTACACAGGAGAAGTTTTATTGTAATCGAAACTTTTGCTTGTGAGTAACCTTCTGAAACTAGGCTAGATTTATACCTTTCAACCAATCCATTCTCGTTTTACTTAATTTTGAATACCCACCTGCATCCAACTCTCTTCCCTTCAAGAGGGAAGTTCTATGAGCATCCAAGTTTTGTTGTTCACAATTGGGTTATAATCTTCAAGTGATTCCTGCAACTTTGAAGAGTCTTCATAATCTAAGGTTTCTTTCATTGTTGCTGGCTCCACAACTGATGTTGCCAAAGCATAACTACCACCTGACTTGGAGGCTTCAACTATAGTTTGTAGAATAAAGGGAATTCCCACAGTTGTTCCTCCCAAATCCTTACTCCTTTTCTTTGGGAACATGTATATGTGCTTCACATCCAAAGACACTTGAATGTGCTACAGATGGCTTGTAGAAATTTCCCATTCAACACCTTTGTCATCAATGTACTGTTGAAATAAGTTGTGATTGATATCACTTCAGCCCAACAGGATTTTCAAAAGCAGCATGTTTAAGCATGCATCTTACACTCTCCACCAACATCTAGTTTTTCTTTTCTATCACTACATTTTGTTAAGGGGTATATGGTGTGGTCATTTGCCTCACTGTGCCATGCTATTCACAAAACTTAAATAGTGTTCTCAGAACTACTCCCCACGAGCGTCGCTCCAGATTAACTTTACGGACTTCCTAATTTGGTTTTCAACCATTTCCTTCGACACTTCAAACTTTTCAAAGCCTTGTGGTTTTCCTCCAAAAAAAGAACTAGTCTTTCCAGAAAAATCAACAATGAAAGTGAGAAAATTCCCACCACCACCACATGGTGTGACTAATCCCAACTTCCATACCCCGCCTGATCCAAAATGGATCATTAGGAAGAGAAGGGGTTCCATTCTTTTGGTATCGTTATTGTTCCATAGAGAGCAGAGCATCTAGGGGTGTGATATTGAAGCATAACATAGGAGGTAGAAGATTCTGTAGCAGCCATTCAAGCCACAGTGTTCGTGGTAATTCCATAGTGAGTACCCCTTTCTTTGTACTTGCATTTCATAACTAAGAAAAAAACACAAAGCATAGGCCTCACCTTCTAGCTGAGTTTTCTCTTGTACTGAGTTTCCCAGATCACATCTTGTGTTCATTTGTGTGGGATGGTGGGTTCATTTGCTTGTCCTTTCATTTCGGTTTTAGTTATTTCCTTAAATTTGAGCACTAAGATAATAATAATAAATCTAAGATATAAGGTAATAAACTACATAATAAAATATTTCAAGATATTGTAAGATCATTTGTGATGAATTGTTCCAATGGAATATCCACAATGGCTTACAGATCATATTGGTAGCAGAGCAGTTTCTTTGGGGTTTTGTGGAAAGTTGCAAGATCAAGGAACTAACTTAAGAAGAAAGTCTCAAAACCAACCCTAGCCATGGCGGATGAATCCAAACATAACAACCCTCAAGATGATGTAGAAGAGAGATATTCAAAGCTAGAAGAATAAGTCATTGATATTTCTTACAACATGGCCCTCCTTATGGCAGTTCTAGTGAGAAAGTTTGGACCTTTTGGGGCAGTTGGTGGCTCTAACTCAGAAATTGGATTAGAGAAAGAGCAACCAAGTTCCAGTGTCATCACTTCTTCACAATCTCTTTTTAAAATGGAAGCGAAAGTAGACATCAAATCCTACAAAGGTGAGATTGATGTTGTTAAGTTGAATCATTGGTTGCAACAGTTGGAAGTTTATTCCGTTGTCCATGACCTAAGACAATTAATGAGGCTTGTGTGCAAGCACAATGTCTGGAGAATATAGGCCATAAGAAAGGATAGCCAAGTGGTTCCAAACATAAAGACCACCAAGATGCTTCCAAGGAGGGGAATAAGAAAAGGAAAGGAAAGGACAAGAAGATAACAATCATTGCACATCAATGCAAGAATCCAAACAACCACTGCAACCATTGTAATATTGATGGTCACACCAAAGATAAGTGTTGGAAGCTACATCCAGAGTTGAGTCCAAGGAACCATAAGAAGGATGCCAAGAAGAACCTGCTAGCCATGGATTCAGTCAACCTCATGGAGAGCAGCTCATATGTAGATAGAAAGATTGTTTGCATTGTTATCACAAGATTTGTACTTGTGCAAAGCCTTCACATGATACCTATCTGTGTAACAATTCGAAGTCTCTACCACTATCACCTAAGTAGATACTTCCCTCATTTTGGTGATGGAAGGAGGTCCAACACAAGGGAGGCTTCCCTAGTGACCTTAAGGGATCAAGTAGCAAGATTAGCCAAGCCTACAGCCCCCTATCTTAGTCACTTAGATGTTTGGTCTAGGTCTAGGAAAGGTGAAGAGGAAAACGAGATAATTGGTTCACATGTACGAGACAATGAACAATCCAAGCACATAATAGACAATTACCAAGTTATATAGCTCATTAATGACCTTTAGACACTAGATAATCAATAGAAACCAATTGTTGTTGCAAATTTACAGCATTAAGACAGAGCTCCCACTCACAAGTGTGAGGGAGAAGTGATGATGAAAAATGATTTGGAGCGCTAGCCTTATTTATACAAGGCAACCCTAGCGCTATTTGTCCACATAATCAAGTAAAATGTCAATAATCCATGTTACAAGTGGGATTAACCCCACAAAGTAGCCTCTACAATAACAATAAATGAAAAAAGGCCATCACAAAGCCACACGTGTGGTGACATCAAGCCTCCAAGAGGTGAAGGAGGGCCTCTGAAGGCCATGTGTCATCATCCCAAGTGCAAGCAAGGTGGGATAACACCATGCCACCTTAAATCATGCTTTAGTGTCCATGTGACAAGCAAGCCCCAACATCTCCATCAAACCCTAGCATGACGTCAACATCAAAAAGGTCCCAGCATCCAAGGTGTGAAGGATAGCGTCCATGGTGGAGGAGGGTGTACAACATCTTTGCATCTTATCTAGGCCATACCAAGTGCAACGTCCTCCATCAAGTAGTTGGGCAATGTGTGTGTGCACAATCCAAAGCATGGGCCTCCTGCCCATAAGTGTGCCATCATGACCATATCTGTCAAAATCAAGCCCATGAATCCATCGTCCAAGGTCCAAAAGATGTGAGTCTGTATCTGAGTCTGTCAATCCACCAAGTGACTCGATGCTTTGCATCACACATGCCATATCCTACAATAAAGGGACAATGTGCTAGGTGAAAGCCTAGGGCATCCTTCAAAGTACCATGTCAGGTGCATCCAAATCAAAACAAAGCATGAAATCAACTAAAGCCAATGTTCATAAGATATCCTAGTCCTTAGATCATACAAAGTAAGTTGTTACCTAAGATATAAGCCACATAAACAGTTCACATCAAGTATTTCCTTCAAATTTCACATTAGCTCAAGACTTTATGTAAGTTGGCAAGTTTGAATATGGGAGGACCCTCATCAGACCCTATTAGGTGTGCCAACCAAAACAGTGAAAGAAAAGACCCAAGTAGAGGTATATGTCTTGGGGGAAGCACGAAAGAAAGAACCCTTCAAGAGTAAGTGTGATAATGATACGTGTTGGGCTTACTTCATGGCTTATGGTATCATTTAATCCATTTCTATGAACGCCTTTGTGGAGGATGTGCTTGCTCTTGAGTTACCACTTTCTAAGCGCTACGTTTTTCCAACCCCTTAATCTGCCTTTTTATTGTCCTCTTATCATATTCGCAAGTCCCCTTTATAAGGTTTCAAGTTATAGCATCATTGCTTTGGGGCTAGGGCGAATGCAAAAAGGGTAGAGCTCAAATATGGATTGGCTTTTGAGTGTCCTTTGTTATTATCTCTTTCTTTCTTTATCATTATTCTTTCTTTATTATTCTTTTACTAGCAGTTGCAATCAACCTTTGGGCCTTTAGCCCCTCTTCTCATGAGAGAACGAACCATGACCCATTACCGAAGTTTAGTACATTGTGACAAGCTCCAAGATGGTAAGTGTTAAGTATGGCGGGGAAACGGAATGTTACCCTTGTGAGGGCCCCCCAGTAGTACCCCTTTTCTTTGGGGGTGACAACACGGGACTAGGGTACAAATTTTGGCCACCAAGGTGAAACAAGGAAACAAACATAACTTCTTGAGCTTATGATCCATTATCCGACTTCAACCAATGATCCTCATTCACATGCCTAGTATATTAAGCACAACACATTATATGAAGAAAGGACTAACATACCCCGTGGTGATGTTGGTTTACCATCTCCCATACACTGTGTTGACTGGATGTGATGAGTTTGGTTGATCCAAAGTAGAAGAGGCAATCTGAGGGGGGTTGTTGGGCTGCCAGGGTGGACATGTTGATCATCATCATCAACGAGATCACTATCTTCATTGTGGGCAATGAGACATGATCTCCTCCAATTACCCCTAGGCAGGGGGGGTTAACATGGACTACAATGCAAAAGGACGTGAACCTGAGTAGCATTCATCACAAGGAAGAGAAGAAGATGACGATACTCGTCCATACTAAGATCCAGATTAAAAAGACCAAGGTGAATGTTTTATTCGATTCTGGTTCACAAGCCAACCTCATAACAGAAGATCTAGCAACAAACTTGGATTGGAAGTTCATGATCATCCTAACCCATATCCATTGGGATGGGTAAATAAGGATGCAAAGCTCAAGGTCACTACACAGTGTAAGATCAAATTTGTTATAAATGCAGACCATATTGATGAAGTGGAGGTAGATCTAGTACCACCTGATGTGTGTGGTGTAGTGTTTGGAAGCCCCTACATGTATATGAGGGATGCAATCTTCATGAGGAGAGCAAACCAATATCGCTTGATCAAGGATGGGAAGTCTTTCATCATCAATGCACACAAAGGTAAATCCAAGATCTTTCTAGTAAGTGCTAACCAGGCTAAGAAATTGATCAGTTCTAGTAAGAAGTTTGTATTGCTTTTCGTGAGAGAGAATCAGCCAAGTGATGAATAAGTAAAAGTAAAGGCATCTCTAGAGGGATGTACTAAAGAGAAGAAACATCAGTTGGAGGAGTTGTCATAGGCATATAGAGAAGTGTTTCAGGAGCCTAAAGGGTTACCACTTAAGAGGGAAGTGGAGCACGAGAAACAGTGGTTTCCTGACTCCCCATTGTCAAATATTGTGTTGTATAGACAGTCTCTCCTAAAAGCAAATGAAGTGAAGAAACAGTTGCAACAATTGTTGGACCAAGGAATAATTTGACCAAACCTCACCTTGTGGGTCACCTATCATCATGGTACCCAAGAAATATGGGACTTGGGGAATGTGTATCGACTATAGAGCTTTGAACAAGATCACCCTCTAGAATCAATACTCTCTGCCCAGGATTAGGATCGATGATTTGTTAGATCAGTTGCAGCATGCCAAGTACTTCACCAAGTTGGATCTCAAATAGAGATACCACCAAGTACGAGTTAAAGAAGACAATGCTTGTAAGACCACCTTCAAGACAAGGCAAGGTCTAAATGAATGGTCGATAATGACTTTTGGTTTACGTAATGCACCACTACATTTATGCGTTTGATGAATGACATATTGCGTCCCTTTCTAGATTCATTTGTGATAGTATACTTGGATGATATATTGGTTTATAGCTCTACCTGGGAAGAGCATATCTCACATCTCATGCAAGAGTTAGAGACTCTGAAAAAGCATCAATTGTTGGCTAACCTTAAGAAATGTGAATTTTCTCAACAGTTATTATTGTATCTCGGGTATGTAATTGGTGGAGGGGAACTCAATATAGATCCTGCAAAGATGGAGGCCATCTTCAAGTGGCCAGTTCCTACTAATGTCACTGAAGTTAGGAGATTCGTTAGGGCAGCACAGTACCTGTGGAAGTTTATAGCATCCTTTTCAGCTGTAGTTGTGCACTTCATGCCATAACAACCAATGGTAAGAGTTTTTCAATGGGGAAAGAATCAGCAAAAAAGATTTTGATGAGATGAAACGAAAGATCAGTGAAGCACCAATGCTTGCATTGTTCAACTTGCAAAAGCCCTTTAAAGTGGAGACAGATGCAAGTGGTTATGCTACCGGAGCGGTCTTGATGTAGGGATGTAAGCCAGTATATTATCATTCTAAAATATTTCGTGGTGGAGTCTTAAACTACCCTATGTGTGGTAAGGAACTCTACGCCCTAGCTCAAGCTATTAAGAAATGGAAGCACTATCTAATGAGAAAGGAAACCATTATCCACATTGATCATCGACCATTGCATTGTTTGTAGGCACACTACAAGTGGATGGGGTTTTTGCAACAACTTCATCTAGTCATTAAATACAAGAAGGGTAGCACTAATAAGTTGGCAAACATGCTTTCAAGGCCACCCACATCCAAGATTAAAGCTTAGGGAACTCTTATGCACATAGAGCCTTCTACCCATGATGCATACAAAGAGGCATACATGAAATATGAGGACTCTAAAGATGTGTTTCATCAACTACAGGGCCAAATCCGTGTAGAAGTAGGTGGCGGGAAGGCTAACTATCATCTCCAGAGTGAAATGCTCTATAAGCTAAACAAGCTCTACGTCCCTAAAGGTGAAAGATTGCAACTTATCAGAGTAGCTCACACCTCCAAGGTTGCGAGACATTTTGGTGTTGGTAAAACAATTGCCAACTTACAAACGAATGTGTATTAGCCCAGAATGCAAGAAGATCTAGCTCGATTTATTAGAGGATGCATACTTTGTTTTACCAACAGGCCTAGTAATAGAAAGCAAGGTTTATACCATCCCTTGCATGTACCCAATTAGGGGAAATTCAAGGTCTAAAATGGGCCTCCTAAAGAAAATAATAAAATAATAAATTAAAAGTTATGAATTTTCGAAGGGAAAGGAAGAAAACTACTTTTTCAATCGAATTTTCAACCTATCTCCTTATAGATTTACTCAAATTTCAAGTGTAGGCACTTGTTGGATGCAGACTTTAAATAATAATTAAAATAATAAAATAAGAGTTATGAATTTTCAAAGGGAAAAGAAGAAAACTACTTTTTTTCATCGTATTAAGTCTGCATCCAACCACTGCCTACAATTGAAACTTGAGTATACCTATAAGGAGATAGGTCGAAAATACGATGAAAAAAAGTAGTTTTCTTCCTTTCCCTTTGAAAATTCATAACTCTTATTTTATCATTTTATTATTCCACATCCAACGAGTGCCTACACTTAAAGTTTGAGTAAACCTATAATGAGATAAGTCAAAATACCATTAAAAAGGTAGTTTTCTTCCTTTCCCTCCAAAAATATTTACCCTTATGGTTGACATCATCATCTTGAATCCTATTGGTTCTTTTGAAGTTGATTTTGATAGTACATTTTTTCTTTTGAGGCCCATTTTTTACCTTAAAATTCTCCGAATGACTAGACCCTCGAATAGCATCTCCATGGATTTTGTGGGTGGTTTGCCAACAATCACGAAGGGACCTGACTATTTGTTTGTGGTAGTTGACAACTTGAGCAAGATGTCCATTCTTATGCCTTGTAAAAAGATCATCAAAGGACAAGAAGCAGCAAACATTTCTTTGAATAGGCCTAGGTGCACTTTGTGATTCCAAGGAGCATCATCTCAGTTAGGAATATCGGATTTCTCAAGTGCCTTTTGGACTACACTTTCGAAGAAGATGGACACCAAGTTGAAGCAATCCACAACTTTCCATCCACAAACAAATGGGCAGACAAAAGTAGTAAATAGAACAATGGTTCAGCTTTTGAGGGGTTACAATCAAAAGTATCCAAAGATCTAGGGTGAAAATTTGATTTATATTCAACACTCTTTTAATAGAGCGGGGTCCACATTTCTACCAGTAAGCCCCCTTTTGAAATTCGCTTTTGGTAATAATTGTTACCTTCGCTCTTGGATGTTGTATATGGACAAGGAGGAGAAGTGACGGAAGACATCACAAGAGATGCATTGAAAGCAAAAAACAATTGTTGATTAAAATAGGCAAATCCATTTGCAAGTACAGGAGACATTGAAGAAATCACAAGAAAAGTACAAGGCCCGACATGATTAGCATAGAATTGAGAAAACATTGAAGGTGGGAAACAGAGTTGGTTGCATCTAAACAAATAAAGGTTATAGGGTCCTAGTAAAAAGATCAAGGCTCTGCAGTATGGTCCTTTTAAAGTGTAGGACAAGGTGGGTAACAATGCCTATAGACTCAGTCTACCCCCATATATGCACATTTACTCATTAGTGAATGTGGAAAATCTGAAATTGTATCGGCCTTCCATGTTGGATCGGGACACCTATGGAGTAGGTCCTACCTACCATAGAACACTTGGCACCAGAAGCTCAAGCAAAGTTAGCAAAAGATACAGTTTTGCAGAAGAGGTCTAGAACTACCAAACAAGGGAAACATGAACTCTAGTAGATAGGGTTGAAAGGACAACTTCCAAGCAAGGCCAAATGGTACTCCAAGGTGAAGGTAGAGGAAAAATTTCCTCACCTCATTCAATAAAATCTTTTGGGGACCAAAAGACTCCCTAATGTTGATGATTGCAGCTTCGTGAGACATCCTCCAGGACACGTTCTCCTCTGAGACTAAGTTGAGTTGACCTGAGAGGGAGCCCAGTGTTGGGCATACCCACGTGATGGGGCATCGTTCTCCTCTGTGTGAGAGTTGAGTTGTGCCCCAATGGTTGGGACATCGTTCTCCTCTGGAGAGTTGAGTCGTCCCCCAATGGTTGGGTGTGCCCATGTGATGGGTGTATCGTTCTCCTTTGTGTGAGAGTTGAGACGATGAGGTACTCTAGATGATTCTGTTGAGTATGACGTCCCTGTGGTTGAGCACAGGTGGACGTGTCCCTAGTTGCTGAGCACTAGTGGACGTGTGGATCCCTTGCTATATTGTCTAAGTGTAAGATTTACCTGTAACCCTAATTGTGATGTAAAGGGTACAAGTCGGCCCCACCATATGTGAAAGATAATTAATGTTTATTGTTAAAATTAATTATTTTTTGAGTTATTGAGGTTGGCCATGTTGTGCCAATAGACACCACTTTTGTTGTGTCCAGTCTAGTATAAATAAAGGTAATTTCCCCATTGAGGAAACACACTTGTCACTTGTCATTTCGGAATTTCAGCAAGTACACTTTTAGGGCTGAAGTGCGCACCTCTCTTGGGCGCAAGTTTCAAGGTAGTAGAGCACCCTCTTGTGTGCATTAGGGTTTTATGGTTGGGGGATCTTCTCTTGAGAATATAGCAAAGGATGGTTGGGTTTTCTTCCCTTGAGTAGAAGGGTTTCCCAGGATATTTCTTGTGTTCTTGTGCATGCTACTTCTTCTTGTGATCTTGGTTATTGCAACAATTGTGAATGGTGTAGTTGCATTTGTTTATGGTCCAAGTAAATGCTAAAATTGAAATAAACCTCATGCTTGAGCCTAGCATAGTGAAAATTCAAAACCTAAATGGGGAGGTATGCTCCAAAATGGATCATTATATAATTTTTCATCTATCTTGGTACTTCCTCGATGTAAAAATTGGAGAAACTGGCTTGCAGGTCCCAATTGAGGGGCAGGTCCCAATTTGGTGATTTAGGGTCCAAAATCTTTCAGAGCCAATTTGAGACATCAAACAACACTTTTGGTGGTCAAAATTTTGCAAGCATAGCTTTCAACCCCTCGACATTGTTCTACACACTAAAGGCTTTCCAATGGTACGAAAATCACCTCAATTGAAGTTTGTATGCGAAAGTTATGCCTCCCACAAGTTGATCTACCCTGTCAACCACCATGGTATCGAGTGGATGCCACGTCAACCCCCATTACTCACACATGTGGGGCTAGTCACGTGTGGACTTTTAAAAAGATTCTAGAGGGTTCAAAAACCTAACACTAATTGAGGGTTGAGACATGCAAAAACCCTAACCCTGATCCTAGACGACTATCAAAGTATGTTAAATATTGGATTGATAGGAAGAGAAAGGGTTCCATTCTTTTGGTATTGTTATTGTTCAATAGTTGAGCAGAGCATTTAGGAGTGGGATATTGAAGCATAACATAGAAGGTAGAAGATTTTGTAGTAGCCATTTAGGCCACAGTACCCATGGTAACTCCATAGTGAGTGCCCCTTTCTTTGTACTTGCATTTCATAACTGAAAAAAAAAAAAAGAGAGCAGAGAATAGCCCTCAACTTCTAGCTAGGTTTTCTCCCGTATTGGGTTTCCCAAATCACATCTTGTATTCATTTGAGTGGATGGTGTGTTCCTTTGCTTGTTCTTTCATTTTGGTTTTAGTTATTTGCATAAATTTGAACACTAAGCTAGTAATAATAATCTGAGATCTAAGGTAATAAAATGCATAATAAAAGATTTCATAGTATTGTAATTTGTGAGATCTATTATGAAGAACTATTCTAGTGGAATATCCATGGCAGTTTAAAGATCATCACCGCCTACATTTTAGTGGAAATTTTACCCAATGCCAATTTTCCATATACACATCCTTGGCATAGGCTTGAAATGTTCCCCGTCATTAAAGCTACATATATTTCTAGTAACAAATCACTACATCTTCGTCAAAATTTATACGACAACATGTCCATGTGATCAATAACAAGCAACTATTTCATTTGTTTTGGCCTTCACTCCAACCTATGGAGTTTCTATTTGTTAATTATAGCTCCTCTCTAGTGGAGCCCCTTAATATGAGCAAGGCCCTTCCCAACAACAATGAGCACAATCTCATCGAGGTCCCATTGACCCTCGTCATCATGGAAGCCAACAGGTTCAAGAAAGGCAAGAGTGTGTACATTGTTGGCCTCATGGCCCAACATTACATGACAAGCAATTTCCCGCTCTAGAGCTAGCCATTTCATAGAACCCAAAGCCTCTTGAGCTTGCTAACAATTGTTGGGAGCAACAAGTGGATGAGGTTCCTCCGGTGACCTGTTGGAACCTTGCCCCCAATGATAGAGATGAGCCCCCACCAATTGTTGGCTTGATTGTTTAATAGTGTCTATGCTCAAGCATTATGCCTTATGGTTCCCCTAGACTTTGTTTTATATTATTTTGGACCAATGGTTTTGTGGCTCTGTGTATTCAATTGTTTTGGCATAATCCAACCCAATTTTTTGAGATTTAGTAGTTTTTGGTAGTGCTTTTGGAAACTACATGTGCAGCACATGTTTTTGTATTAAAGCTCTATACATATTGTTTTATTAATAGTCAAAAGAAGCTTTAATGTCAAAAAAAAATTGTAGTTGCCACCATGATGACCATCTGTTGATGGTGGTCTTCGACATAACATTTATAAGGTTGCTAACGTGGACTCCTCTTGCTGCAACTTGACCCTTGTCATTAACAAGCATGCACTTCTTGCTATCAAAACAGATTTTGAGGACCAATCTCTAAGATTTGGCTAACTTATAGCAAATTTTTGGCAAGTCCAAGAACATGCAAAACATCTTTATATTTTTACAAACACTGTTTTTTGAGGCAAACTGGAACAAATCCTTTGCCTTCAATACTACGAGTGGTAGTCACCATAAAAGATTCCTCCATCAGCATTGTTCATAGATAGAGAAATACTCCTTATGATGCACCATATGTTGCAATGCTACAAAGTCAATGAACCAAGCGTCTTTGCCTTTCTGGTGATGTAGTCACGGCTATTCTTGTTTGCATGCTTTCTTGTTTACATACCTTCTTTTCTTCTGCTTTATAAAACCAACAAACATTTTGGGCATGATGTTCAATGAACCTTGTCCAGGAGGATCATCTTTTTCTAGTTATTCAAACTATGCCCAAAGAACAACAGTAACTCTCTAGCACTTGAATCGTTTGTTCTTTTTCTTCTTATTTCTTCTTTAGAAATAAATAGTAAACCTATTTGACGTTACTCACATTGAGCTTGTCCGTTTGACTCGTTATAAGAGAAACAATAAGATTTTCATAGGAATCCAAAAGGCTTCCTAGGAACATCATTCGTGTGTCTCCCTCAGATCCGGTAAGGTCCAACCAATGGCAGCTAATTGGTCCACCAACAACCTCACATTCTTAATCTGAATTGCCATGCTTTCTCCTTTGCTCATCTTCATGGTAAGGAAATTTTGTCTGAAATACAATTTGTTGGTTAAATTAATTGTTTCAAACAAAGTGCTTATGGTGTCCCACTACTCTTGCAGAATTTACATGATTGACATGGAGTAAATAGTTGGGACAACTCTTGCAGACTTTACATGATT
>ML787847.1:0-45813 GCA_009831015.1 Picea engelmannii | reverse complement strand
TGATGTGTGTGGTGTAGTGTTTGGAAGCCCCTACATGTATATGAGGGATGCAATCTTCATGAGGAGAGCAAACCAATATCGCTTGATCAAGGATGGGAAGTCTTTCATCATCAATGCACACAAAGGTAAATCCAAGATCTTTCTAGTAAGTGCTAACCAGGCTAAGAAATTGATCAGTTCTAGTAAGAAGTTTGTATTGCTTTTCGTGAGAGAGAATCAGCCAAGTGATGAATAAGTAAAAGTAAAGGCATCTCTAGAGGGATGTACTAAAGAGAAGAAACATCAGTTGGAGGAGTTGTCATAGGCATATAGAGAAGTGTTTCAGGAGCCTAAAGGGTTACCACTTAAGAGGGAAGTGGAGCACGAGAAACAGTGGTTTCCTGACTCCCCATTGTCAAATATTGTGTTGTATAGACAGTCTCTCCTAAAAGCAAATGAAGTGAAGAAACAGTTGCAACAATTGTTGGACCAAGGAATAATTTGACCAAACCTCACCTTGTGGGTCACCTATCATCATGGTACCCAAGAAATATGGGACTTGGGGAATGTGTATCGACTATAGAGCTTTGAACAAGATCACCCTCTAGAATCAATACTCTCTGCCCAGGATTAGGATCGATGATTTGTTAGATCAGTTGCAGCATGCCAAGTACTTCACCAAGTTGGATCTCAAATAGAGATACCACCAAGTACGAGTTAAAGAAGACAATGCTTGTAAGACCACCTTCAAGACAAGGCAAGGTCTAAATGAATGGTCGATAATGACTTTTGGTTTACGTAATGCACCACTACATTTATGCGTTTGATGAATGACATATTGCGTCCCTTTCTAGATTCATTTGTGATAGTATACTTGGATGATATATTGGTTTATAGCTCTACCTGGGAAGAGCATATCTCACATCTCATGCAAGAGTTAGAGACTCTGAAAAAGCATCAATTGTTGGCTAACCTTAAGAAATGTGAATTTTCTCAACAGTTATTATTGTATCTCGGGTATGTAATTGGTGGAGGGGAACTCAATATAGATCCTGCAAAGATGGAGGCCATCTTCAAGTGGCCAGTTCCTACTAATGTCACTGAAGTTAGGAGATTCGTTAGGGCAGCACAGTACCTGTGGAAGTTTATAGCATCCTTTTCAGCTGTAGTTGTGCACTTCATGCCATAACAACCAATGGTAAGAGTTTTTCAATGGGGAAAGAATCAGCAAAAAAGATTTTGATGAGATGAAACGAAAGATCAGTGAAGCACCAATGCTTGCATTGTTCAACTTGCAAAAGCCCTTTAAAGTGGAGACAGATGCAAGTGGTTATGCTACCGGAGCGGTCTTGATGTAGGGATGTAAGCCAGTATATTATCATTCTAAAATATTTCGTGGTGGAGTCTTAAACTACCCTATGTGTGGTAAGGAACTCTACGCCCTAGCTCAAGCTATTAAGAAATGGAAGCACTATCTAATGAGAAAGGAAACCATTATCCACATTGATCATCGACCATTGCATTGTTTGTAGGCACACTACAAGTGGATGGGGTTTTTGCAACAACTTCATCTAGTCATTAAATACAAGAAGGGTAGCACTAATAAGTTGGCAAACATGCTTTCAAGGCCACCCACATCCAAGATTAAAGCTTAGGGAACTCTTATGCACATAGAGCCTTCTACCCATGATGCATACAAAGAGGCATACATGAAATATGAGGACTCTAAAGATGTGTTTCATCAACTACAGGGCCAAATCCGTGTAGAAGTAGGTGGCGGGAAGGCTAACTATCATCTCCAGAGTGAAATGCTCTATAAGCTAAACAAGCTCTACGTCCCTAAAGGTGAAAGATTGCAACTTATCAGAGTAGCTCACACCTCCAAGGTTGCGAGACATTTTGGTGTTGGTAAAACAATTGCCAACTTACAAACGAATGTGTATTAGCCCAGAATGCAAGAAGATCTAGCTCGATTTATTAGAGGATGCATACTTTGTTTTACCAACAGGCCTAGTAATAGAAAGCAAGGTTTATACCATCCCTTGCATGTACCCAATTAGGGGAAATTCAAGGTCTAAAATGGGCCTCCTAAAGAAAATAATAAAATAATAAATTAAAAGTTATGAATTTTCGAAGGGAAAGGAAGAAAACTACTTTTTCAATCGAATTTTCAACCTATCTCCTTATAGATTTACTCAAATTTCAAGTGTAGGCACTTGTTGGATGCAGACTTTAAATAATAATTAAAATAATAAAATAAGAGTTATGAATTTTCAAAGGGAAAAGAAGAAAACTACTTTTTTTCATCGTATTAAGTCTGCATCCAACCACTGCCTACAATTGAAACTTGAGTATACCTATAAGGAGATAGGTCGAAAATACGATGAAAAAAAGTAGTTTTCTTCCTTTCCCTTTGAAAATTCATAACTCTTATTTTATCATTTTATTATTCCACATCCAACGAGTGCCTACACTTAAAGTTTGAGTAAACCTATAATGAGATAAGTCAAAATACCATTAAAAAGGTAGTTTTCTTCCTTTCCCTCCAAAAATATTTACCCTTATGGTTGACATCATCATCTTGAATCCTATTGGTTCTTTTGAAGTTGATTTTGATAGTACATTTTTTCTTTTGAGGCCCATTTTTTACCTTAAAATTCTCCGAATGACTAGACCCTCGAATAGCATCTCCATGGATTTTGTGGGTGGTTTGCCAACAATCACGAAGGGACCTGACTATTTGTTTGTGGTAGTTGACAACTTGAGCAAGATGTCCATTCTTATGCCTTGTAAAAAGATCATCAAAGGACAAGAAGCAGCAAACATTTCTTTGAATAGGCCTAGGTGCACTTTGTGATTCCAAGGAGCATCATCTCAGTTAGGAATATCGGATTTCTCAAGTGCCTTTTGGACTACACTTTCGAAGAAGATGGACACCAAGTTGAAGCAATCCACAACTTTCCATCCACAAACAAATGGGCAGACAAAAGTAGTAAATAGAACAATGGTTCAGCTTTTGAGGGGTTACAATCAAAAGTATCCAAAGATCTAGGGTGAAAATTTGATTTATATTCAACACTCTTTTAATAGAGCGGGGTCCACATTTCTACCAGTAAGCCCCCTTTTGAAATTCGCTTTTGGTAATAATTGTTACCTTCGCTCTTGGATGTTGTATATGGACAAGGAGGAGAAGTGACGGAAGACATCACAAGAGATGCATTGAAAGCAAAAAACAATTGTTGATTAAAATAGGCAAATCCATTTGCAAGTACAGGAGACATTGAAGAAATCACAAGAAAAGTACAAGGCCCGACATGATTAGCATAGAATTGAGAAAACATTGAAGGTGGGAAACAGAGTTGGTTGCATCTAAACAAATAAAGGTTATAGGGTCCTAGTAAAAAGATCAAGGCTCTGCAGTATGGTCCTTTTAAAGTGTAGGACAAGGTGGGTAACAATGCCTATAGACTCAGTCTACCCCCATATATGCACATTTACTCATTAGTGAATGTGGAAAATCTGAAATTGTATCGGCCTTCCATGTTGGATCGGGACACCTATGGAGTAGGTCCTACCTACCATAGAACACTTGGCACCAGAAGCTCAAGCAAAGTTAGCAAAAGATACAGTTTTGCAGAAGAGGTCTAGAACTACCAAACAAGGGAAACATGAACTCTAGTAGATAGGGTTGAAAGGACAACTTCCAAGCAAGGCCAAATGGTACTCCAAGGTGAAGGTAGAGGAAAAATTTCCTCACCTCATTCAATAAAATCTTTTGGGGACCAAAAGACTCCCTAATGTTGATGATTGCAGCTTCGTGAGACATCCTCCAGGACACGTTCTCCTCTGAGACTAAGTTGAGTTGACCTGAGAGGGAGCCCAGTGTTGGGCATACCCACGTGATGGGGCATCGTTCTCCTCTGTGTGAGAGTTGAGTTGTGCCCCAATGGTTGGGACATCGTTCTCCTCTGGAGAGTTGAGTCGTCCCCCAATGGTTGGGTGTGCCCATGTGATGGGTGTATCGTTCTCCTTTGTGTGAGAGTTGAGACGATGAGGTACTCTAGATGATTCTGTTGAGTATGACGTCCCTGTGGTTGAGCACAGGTGGACGTGTCCCTAGTTGCTGAGCACTAGTGGACGTGTGGATCCCTTGCTATATTGTCTAAGTGTAAGATTTACCTGTAACCCTAATTGTGATGTAAAGGGTACAAGTCGGCCCCACCATATGTGAAAGATAATTAATGTTTATTGTTAAAATTAATTATTTTTTGAGTTATTGAGGTTGGCCATGTTGTGCCAATAGACACCACTTTTGTTGTGTCCAGTCTAGTATAAATAAAGGTAATTTCCCCATTGAGGAAACACACTTGTCACTTGTCATTTCGGAATTTCAGCAAGTACACTTTTAGGGCTGAAGTGCGCACCTCTCTTGGGCGCAAGTTTCAAGGTAGTAGAGCACCCTCTTGTGTGCATTAGGGTTTTATGGTTGGGGGATCTTCTCTTGAGAATATAGCAAAGGATGGTTGGGTTTTCTTCCCTTGAGTAGAAGGGTTTCCCAGGATATTTCTTGTGTTCTTGTGCATGCTACTTCTTCTTGTGATCTTGGTTATTGCAACAATTGTGAATGGTGTAGTTGCATTTGTTTATGGTCCAAGTAAATGCTAAAATTGAAATAAACCTCATGCTTGAGCCTAGCATAGTGAAAATTC
This sequence comes from Picea engelmannii, assembly GCA_009831015.1. Classification (NCBI taxonomy): domain Eukaryota; kingdom Viridiplantae; phylum Streptophyta; class Pinopsida; order Pinales; family Pinaceae; genus Picea; species Picea engelmannii. Next base: position 41,125 of record ML787847.1, on the reverse strand, counting down.
AAAACCTAAATGGGGAGGTATGCTCCAAAATGGATCATTATATAATTTTTCATCTATCTTGGTACTTCCTCGATGTAAAAATTGGAGAAACTGGCTTGCAGGTCCCAATTGAGGGGCAGGTCCCAATTTGGTGATTTAGGGTCCAAAATCTTTCAGAGCCAATTTGAGACATCAAACAACACTTTTGGTGGTCAAAATTTTGCAAGCATAGCTTTCAACCCCTCGACATTGTTCTACACACTAAAGGCTTTCCAATGGTACGAAAATCACCTCAATTGAAGTTTGTATGCGAAAGTTATGCCTCCCACAAGTTGATCTACCCTGTCAACCACCATGGTATCGAGTGGATGCCACGTCAACCCCCATTACTCACACATGTGGGGCTAGTCACGTGTGGACTTTTAAAAAGATTCTAGAGGGTTCAAAAACCTAACACTAATTGAGGGTTGAGACATGCAAAAACCCTAACCCTGATCCTAGACGACTATCAAAGTATGTTAAATATTGGATTGATAGGAAGAGAAAGGGTTCCATTCTTTTGGTATTGTTATTGTTCAATAGTTGAGCAGAGCATTTAGGAGTGGGATATTGAAGCATAACATAGAAGGTAGAAGATTTTGTAGTAGCCATTTAGGCCACAGTACCCATGGTAACTCCATAGTGAGTGCCCCTTTCTTTGTACTTGCATTTCATAACTGAAAAAAAAAAAAAGAGAGCAGAGAATAGCCCTCAACTTCTAGCTAGGTTTTCTCCCGTATTGGGTTTCCCAAATCACATCTTGTATTCATTTGAGTGGATGGTGTGTTCCTTTGCTTGTTCTTTCATTTTGGTTTTAGTTATTTGCATAAATTTGAACACTAAGCTAGTAATAATAATCTGAGATCTAAGGTAATAAAATGCATAATAAAAGATTTCATAGTATTGTAATTTGTGAGATCTATTATGAAGAACTATTCTAGTGGAATATCCATGGCAGTTTAAAGATCATCACCGCCTACATTTTAGTGGAAATTTTACCCAATGCCAATTTTCCATATACACATCCTTGGCATAGGCTTGAAATGTTCCCCGTCATTAAAGCTACATATATTTCTAGTAACAAATCACTACATCTTCGTCAAAATTTATACGACAACATGTCCATGTGATCAATAACAAGCAACTATTTCATTTGTTTTGGCCTTCACTCCAACCTATGGAGTTTCTATTTGTTAATTATAGCTCCTCTCTAGTGGAGCCCCTTAATATGAGCAAGGCCCTTCCCAACAACAATGAGCACAATCTCATCGAGGTCCCATTGACCCTCGTCATCATGGAAGCCAACAGGTTCAAGAAAGGCAAGAGTGTGTACATTGTTGGCCTCATGGCCCAACATTACATGACAAGCAATTTCCCGCTCTAGAGCTAGCCATTTCATAGAACCCAAAGCCTCTTGAGCTTGCTAACAATTGTTGGGAGCAACAAGTGGATGAGGTTCCTCCGGTGACCTGTTGGAACCTTGCCCCCAATGATAGAGATGAGCCCCCACCAATTGTTGGCTTGATTGTTTAATAGTGTCTATGCTCAAGCATTATGCCTTATGGTTCCCCTAGACTTTGTTTTATATTATTTTGGACCAATGGTTTTGTGGCTCTGTGTATTCAATTGTTTTGGCATAATCCAACCCAATTTTTTGAGATTTAGTAGTTTTTGGTAGTGCTTTTGGAAACTACATGTGCAGCACATGTTTTTGTATTAAAGCTCTATACATATTGTTTTATTAATAGTCAAAAGAAGCTTTAATGTCAAAAAAAAATTGTAGTTGCCACCATGATGACCATCTGTTGATGGTGGTCTTCGACATAACATTTATAAGGTTGCTAACGTGGACTCCTCTTGCTGCAACTTGACCCTTGTCATTAACAAGCATGCACTTCTTGCTATCAAAACAGATTTTGAGGACCAATCTCTAAGATTTGGCTAACTTATAGCAAATTTTTGGCAAGTCCAAGAACATGCAAAACATCTTTATATTTTTACAAACACTGTTTTTTGAGGCAAACTGGAACAAATCCTTTGCCTTCAATACTACGAGTGGTAGTCACCATAAAAGATTCCTCCATCAGCATTGTTCATAGATAGAGAAATACTCCTTATGATGCACCATATGTTGCAATGCTACAAAGTCAATGAACCAAGCGTCTTTGCCTTTCTGGTGATGTAGTCACGGCTATTCTTGTTTGCATGCTTTCTTGTTTACATACCTTCTTTTCTTCTGCTTTATAAAACCAACAAACATTTTGGGCATGATGTTCAATGAACCTTGTCCAGGAGGATCATCTTTTTCTAGTTATTCAAACTATGCCCAAAGAACAACAGTAACTCTCTAGCACTTGAATCGTTTGTTCTTTTTCTTCTTATTTCTTCTTTAGAAATAAATAGTAAACCTATTTGACGTTACTCACATTGAGCTTGTCCGTTTGACTCGTTATAAGAGAAACAATAAGATTTTCATAGGAATCCAAAAGGCTTCCTAGGAACATCATTCGTGTGTCTCCCTCAGATCCGGTAAGGTCCAACCAATGGCAGCTAATTGGTCCACCAACAACCTCACATTCTTAATCTGAATTGCCATGCTTTCTCCTTTGCTCATCTTCATGGTAAGGAAATTTTGTCTGAAATACAATTTGTTGGTTAAATTAATTGTTTCAAACAAAGTGCTTATGGTGTCCCACTACTCTTGCAGAATTTACATGATTGACATGGAGTAAATAGTTGGGACAACTCTTGCAGACTTTACATGATTAACATGGAGTAAATAGTTGACTATTAGATTGAGAAAAATCATAAAGTGCCATTTCATCTCAGTGTTTGAATTCTTTGAATCATTTTCATAATTTGGACTTTATGTCTTGCCACCGACACAACTCCACAACTACTTTTTATGAGAACCATCTCCATTCTACGTTTTGACAAGAAGAAATTTTCTCCATCAAACTTCTCAATAAGCCATGGCTCTATGGCAATCTTTCCTACCAAGCACTCTTTCTGTCCTGTTTTCAAAAAACTTTCATGCGTCGATTGAATATGCAATTTCTTCAATTTGATATAGGTCAAATACCATTCTTCCAAATCTTCTGGTCAAGAGGAATTCTAACACAATTGTTGTGGCCTTGATGATGGAGTGAACCACGGTCCGTAGAATTCAATTTTCTGAAGGTTTTGATTCTGAAAACTATGGGTTATGGGCCCACAATCTCGATTCATCCTATTCACTATGCAGCAACCTGAGCTCGCGGCCTCTAACTCAACTACAAGTTATTTTTTCTCACGCTGGTTGCATGCAAAGAACACATGATCCAGCCTTCCTTACATCCATCGATCCTTCTCATAATCGATGGTCACAATTTAATCATCGTGGCTAGAATCATCACGATGGCACTTACAATCAACCAATGTTCTCCCACAATCAACGTGGATCGTTCAATCACTGGAACACATGGTCCTTCTTTACGATCGGTGTTTGTGGATCGTTGGCTCTTGGCTTCCTACTCTGACCCATGCAACACACGCGTAGCCAAAATACACATTCCACGCATCTCATCACATAACATGAATATACACCAGTTACACACGAAAATTACACGACACGGGAATTAAATTTTATTACTTCAAACCACTCTACTATCACATGGCATCTCTTGGCACCTTGGATGGCTTGTTCATCATTTAATGGTCGCCCTCCACACATCACAGGTTTACAATTTATAGAAAATACAATACATCGTTGTGGATCATTTTAGATCCACGCTCCTCTCCTAAGATCTCATAACAAATCCCTAAGATCCCTCACGGATCTGATTTTCCTGCTTGTAAATAACGAATTAACAAATCCCTTTTCCTTTTGACAGCTACGCCTTCCACGTTTCTCAATTTCTAGAAGTCAAAATTCAGGTTTGAATGGGGAGGGGTCGATGCTCCTGCATCAGAGTCCTGAGGTACAAAAATTTCATGACCTCCTGGTCATATGTCTTCTGGTCGTCTCCATGTAACAGCTAACTTGTGAGCCGCAGCAAAGCCTATGCAGTAGCAAGCTTCCTCCTTGCCACACAATACCTCACTAAGCTTCTCTCCTGAGCCCAGTCTTTCGATATTCTCTCGGTTCTCTCGGTTCTCTGCAAATTTCCTATAGCGGCAAATCCATGGGCTGTATCTTTGAGTTGTTTCCATGGCTTCTTATACAGGACCCGAGAGTCCAGTACTAACAGATGTGATCTAGCTTTAAGCACAAGAGTTGTGTGATCAGCACCAATAGCAAAATGAGTTTCAGGTGAAGTTAACCCATGATATGATGAGCATGTTCCAACAGCTTATAGGCCAACATCAACAGCAACAACAGAAGCTTATGACATGGCATCAATGGCAACATTTTATTTCGCCCAAAATTGAGTGATTAGCAACATGTAGACACCTCCGAAGCCTTTATGCAAGTTGTTGGTGCTTTGAGACATATTGTTGCTCAAGATTTTGTCTATGTTTGCAAAGTTTTCACATGGTCACGAATTTTCTACAAATTTTTGCAGATTTCGCATGATCTTCCATGTTTCCAGCAAGGATTCTGGACGCTTTTCCCTACTTTGGGCCGATTCCACTTGAGATGGTCTTTTTTCTAATGGATTCTACACAAAACCCATGTAAGATTGCACATAAGTGTTCAATGACTTTTTTAATAGAACCTTCTATTGGCACTGTTGTTTGTGATGCCGTGCTTATCAATTGTTGTTACACCATTCTTAGCACTCCTCATCAACAGGATCTCAAGGAAATCTACAATGGTTTCCAAAATACCTATTGAATGCAAAAAGATAGTAAAGTCCACAAACTTACCACTTTTTTTACTTAACTCCTTTTCATCTGGAAGATCCATTATCAAGTAAGTCAACCTCCATAAATTCACGGTTCTTTGTTCTGCACCGATGCTTACCCCTCCCACTCTATATCAACCTTCAAGGTATAAAACAAATGCTTCACAAGGTTCACACTTAAGCAAGGAAGCACACTTCAAGTACCAAGCACCATTCCTAATCCTCAACTTGCTTCAAACAAGGATTCACTCAATTTTATGCCCACACATGCATCAACTATGAAATACATAGAGCTACACCCTTCAAAATACCAAACTATTTGTGTATTTCCTTCAAAGCAACATTCCTAATCCTCATCTTGCAAGCAACTGATCATAAACATCCTTCAAATTCAATGAATGAACTAAAATCAAATCCCTTCCATTCAAATTCATGGAATGAAACAATTTTTTTTTGGTAGAGGGCCCTACCTTTTTCAAAGGTTTCATGTAATCCATTATCCCATCATCTTATCCACAAAATACATACAACCTGCAACATCCTATACATGTAGAAGCATTTCATCAGTGACAAAAAGGTTTATTAGCATCATTGCCTCTCTAATTTAACTCCACCTGTAACTCCTCGTCAACTTGATCTCTCACCACATTGTAGTCACCACTCCTAGCAATTGCTTGTACTAAAAAAGCACTATCATTTATTGCTCCATACACTATCGTTATGCCCATTTAATTTGTGAGAGTTTGAGAGCATAATGTTCTGAAATTGTAATTTTTAAACTCCACCACCCAGTAGTAAAATGGTATATTTTTTAAACTCCACCACCTAGCACTAAAATGTTTTTTTTCTTACTTTATACTCCAAACTTAAAGCAACCAAGAGACAAGTTTTAATTTTACAAGACCTACATACTTACCTCCAATCCTCTCTTCTCCAACCGTGTGCTTCTCGTCCATCCTTTTTCGTGGTGATGTACTATGGCTTTACACACTACCTCTAACAACTATAATTGTCACCAACATTGATCTCGGTAACCATATACTTCTCACTGCCAACGTCAAACACATTTAAGTGTAACCACTACAACTATTTCTCATGCAAGCAAATTTATTTTTCCACACAGCCTTGACATTTTTTTTTAATTTTCAAATAAATACTTGTCATCGTAGCCAAATGCCTTCCTCTTGTTGACTTCCTCTGTTTTTCTTTCAAGTTTCCATGTTTGCTAAGGTTTAAAATTAGGGATTATATTTAATGTATTCTATTTTCAATATGTAAATAAAAACCAGCTTTAATAATTAACTCCCCTCTTTTAATATTTATATTTGTTGCTAGTGCCTCTACTTTCCTTGATTGTGTGCTTTGCTTTGGTTTCATCTCCTGCGTGCAACAATTCCTGACCATGATACTTGTGTTCATGTGCTCATGATATTCAAGTGTAGATGCCTTGGTGTCAGGCTCTGACTCTCCTAGATGCCAATAACTTGGCTCCAACACCATATAAAAATATCACATATACAGTATTAAGCAGAAATATTGTAGAGAGAAGTGGCATGATAATACTCAATATGTAAAGGTGAGAAACACAAGTGATATGTCTCATGAGAAAGACATACATTTGCGACAACCCACACTAAGTAATTAAAGTACATGTGACTTAATTAATGACTCAAGTCGTGTTATTTAACCACTAACTCAAAATAGTAAATGCTAAGTACATTATTATATGACCTTCATAAAACTACATATACTCTATCATCTATGCACATTATTTTTGCTCCTATGTGCATATGTACCCATTTTACACTCTATATACATATGTTGGAATCTTGTGATGTTGGTAAACCCAACTTATTGGAGTCAACAGGTTGTCTGAATGAGGGATGCGACCCACTAGGACTTTACCAAATGAAGGTCGATCAACCAACCCACTGGGCAATACTGGAGCCAATTGGATCCACACTTTGGGTATATGTAATCCAACTTATGTAGGTGTATTGAAAAACTTGTGCCAACATTCATGGCTTACAGTCTCACACTTGGGGTTTTGGGGGATGAACCTACACATGTATATTATAAAGAGGCTTTCGCCTCATTTGTAATCAAGCAATTCACCACCGTGAGATTGTGTTGTATGTTCTTAACAATTATTAAGGTATCAAGGTACCCACGACATATCTTGTCTCTTGCGCTGATGGGTTGGCTATGGTGTCTATGGAATTCTATCTTATGTTAGAAAATGTTATGGTAATGTGTTAAGTTATGGCTTGAGCTACATATGCTTTATATGTGAAACTCTAACATAGTATCAAAGTTGCATTCCATGAGGATTAAAAGTTAAAACTGATGGCTTGTGATTTTTGCAGCATGATATGGATTTATGAAATGGTTGTGACAATGTGTGTCCTTTAATGTAGTTGTTGGGATCTTGTTTGACAAGGAAATGTGAGAATTAAGGTGTGCTAAAAGCAGTTGTACGTTCTTTGTGTTGAAATATTGTAACTTCGAAGAATATTCTAATTATATTTGAGTTATTATCTTATAGATCAAATCCCCTTTTGTGGAATGATCATGTCGGGTCTTGTATAAGACCAAATCCCCTTTTGTGGATTGGTCAAACCATATTTACATGGTGGTATTTGTAAAGTCGGCCCCTAGTGTTTATAAAGTGGTTTTAACCACTCCTAGAAGAAGTCGGCCCTACTAAGTGAAGAGCCATAACCCCAGCACCTCCTCAACTAGTATTTATATGTGAGGATGGTGCCTCACTTATACACTCTCACACTCACTCATCTAGTGCGCATATCTTGAAGGCAGTTGCAGTTGCAAGAGGAAGGAGAAGAGAGGTGCATGCGCAATCTTGGTTTATCTTTGGTGTTTTGATCTTAGTCTTGGCATTGTATTGGCAATCTATTATTGAGAAAGTTTTGTTGGGTTTTCTCCCCCATGAGGGTTTCCCAGGATAAAATGTTGCATACCTTGTGATTGTGTTTCTTTCAGTGATCTATGCTGTTGTTTTGGAAATGCATTGAATGCTCATGTAATTTGGAAATAACCTAATAACAACAGTAAAAACTTAACACTTTGGATATCATAGAACAGATTGGAACATCTAGTTTTGAGGTGGCTTATAACTAGTAATTCACTTGTTTTGACATGGATTAGTCATTGTAGCATGACTTTGTGACTCGCAATGTGCCCTTGTCTGTGGCATATTCTAGAGTGACTGTTAGTGTTTTTGTGATCATGATCATGTGATGCTTTGGTGCATTTCTTGATTCTCAATCACAAGATTGTTGTGGACAAATCTCACCCTAGCCGAATTTTTTATGTGCATTTAATCAGGCACATTCTTTGATATCACTAGGGGTGCATGGTGAATGGATATTACTATGTATAATATGTAAGATCTAAGATATGTCAATTGTGCCCTGGTCTAACTCAAGTTTTCTTATAGAATCGGTTTCACAAAGGTATGCTACGTCATGAACTCGTGGAGTGTTGACTAAAGGTTCGAAGCTGGTGTTTGGTCACTATCAATGAATTAGAAGAGCAAAATTGAGCTTGCATCACTCATGAGATCAAGGCATTGTGATCTATGAATAGATTGTGGATCTAAGAACCATTATGAGGATCGAGATCGAGGTGAAGTTGAAGTTGATTGAGACAACTAAACTACTCGTAAACCACTGGTTATAATGATTGCCCCAAGGAGGAGTGGATTCATCTCACCTTGGTCGTGATGGCTAAAGAATGAAGGCATTGGTTCAAAACAGTTTCTTTTGTTTGGAGGCTTGATTAAGTGCAAGGTAGACAAAGTCATAGCATGTCGACTAAAGCACAAATTCATTATGGATAGCAACGAAGCCGCAGTGTATAAAAACCAATTCGTGGTCTGAAGCAACTTAGTGGAGATCACAAACGATTTGCTTAAGGATAATCAATATTTCACAACCTTGAGTGATCAATCAATCGACTGGAAGGAACGAAGGTCACTAGAGTCCTTTGGCCTGCTAACTATGATGTTCTAAATGCCTTGAGTTGGCTTTGCAATTGTTTTAGTGTAATCTTGTTTCACAAATTGTGTACCTAGGAGAAGTGATCTAACCTATAGTCAAAGGTCATCTGACAAACTAACACAACAAGTGTATCAACCACCAATGGGTCGATTCTTATTCAAGCATGTTTGAGTTTGTTTATTTTATTGCTTTGACATCATTTCTAAAAAATACCCATATGTGGATTGGTAAAGTTTTGTATGCATTAATTTTGGCTTGAATTAAACATTAAAGGTTATATCGTAAAAGACATATATTTGTTGTTTTGTTCTTGCGCATTGAAGTCAGAATTGGATGGATATATATAATGCTCAATAACATTATGTAGAGCAATTTATAAATCCTATTGTTATAGAAGAATAGAGTCTAGACTAGGGATCAAATTCCTAGGTTGTATTAATTTTTGTTGGTTTAAATTTTTGAAGCAAATTATTCTTTTGAAGGAGTCAACTTGTGAATTGGCCAAGTACTAATGAGCGTTTTTCAACCAAGTTGAAAACCAACCAAGGTAGTCAATGGAATTCTCTAAAGACTCAACTAAGTGTGGATTTGAAGCTATTCGAGAATAAGTTATTCCATCATGGGTGCCTTTCATCAAGATGAAGAACTAGGTCTCTAAAAGCTCCAATTGATTCATGAGAAGAAGAATATTGTTTTGTAGGAATCTCATGACAAATTTCATGAAGAAGTTGCTTCCTTATAGGCTACCATTACTCATTTGCACACACTTAAAACATTGGACTTAATGAGCAGGTTGAAAGGTTGGAGAAAAAAATACTCAACTACGGGATGAGGCCAATTATTTGTAGCTCAATAACTGAGCTTCATGGGAAGGCTACTCTACTTCAGTATGATAATGTTTGTCTATTTGATGAGCATCAAGATTTGAAGAAAGATTAAGATCTTCTTTCTCAAGTGGATGAGGACAAGACCATTCAGGGGTTGCAGGATTGCAATTAAGGTTTTAAACATGAGGTATGTAAATTACAAATCCCTTTGAAGAAGTATGATGAGGAAGTTGTCCACTAGATTAGGAGGATTGATGTGATTGTTAAAAGCCTCTCTTAATGATGTGCTTCCACTAATGTTTTTTATGACACTTCTAATGATCATTTTGGTAGTGATGATGCTTGTATTCATGAGAAGGAAGATCTTGATGTGCCGTCTCTCATGCATTGTTGGCAACTAATGCACTACTTTCTCATGAGTTTGAGAAACATACTACATGTGTTTGGTCCTGTTAACCCCTGGATTTTCTTCCTTGAAAATCCTAAGGGTTGAGAGCCAACATGACTTGTTTTGGCTAGAATTCAGAGATTTTTCCAGAGACAACTTGGTATGAGTCGAGGTTGGTTCCCATATGAGTATAGGTATAGGATTGGTTTGGTAGTGTTCTTTATTTCAGAGACAAAAGTTTGCACAGGTCTTCATGATTAGAGAGAGTTGTCTATATATAGTATATTCCCTACTTTTGAGGAGACAAAGATCGGAGGTTTGCATGGCAGTATTGATCACATATTCAGAGTCCTTGCGAACTCACGAGTCCATTGAGCCTTTTTCGAACGACATGCGAGCAGTTTATTATTTTTATCAAGGGGAGATCTAGGCCTCAGATGATGATTATGATCACATATTCGGATTCCTCACTAAAAATAGAATCCGATGAGTATAATTTCATTAACATGCGACGAGATTCTATTTTTAGCCGTGTCTATTTTTAGACATACTATATTTGGTAGTGCTCTCCCAGTGATCTCGGACATATTTGGACTTTTCCTATTTTTTAGGCTGACTGCTATTTTTGGCATGTCCACTGTTAGTAGGGTTATATTTAGCAGAGGTGGTCGCATGCAGGGTGACAAGTGACAGGTTCAACTTTTGACATATGGCAGTTTTAGAGGGAGACAAATGGCCAACTTGGGCACTTTGCTTGAGGACATGTGGCACATGTTTTAAAGACGAGTTGGTACACGTAATAAATTTACGTGTTTGAGTTGACTAAAGATAAACTTTCCCTTTCTTACATTTAACTCCTTTTTCTTACGCATTATCGCTATTTTTCCTCATGCTCCTTGTTCCTTATGCATATCTCCTTTTCCATGCATATTATTCCCCAAGTCTTAGAACATTGTCTTAATGTGCCTCCCTCTCCCTATTTCCTAGCCTCCCTTTTTCCCTATTTTCTAGCACATTAATTCCTTTTCCTTACATGACTCCTATTTCCTAGCGCTTATCCCTTAAATCTCTCCCTATTCCCTATTTCTTAGTGCTAGTTCCTATTTCCTAGCACACTCATTCTTTAATGTGCCTCCCTTTCTAATCCCTATTCCTTAGCATAATTATCCCTAAAATTATCCCCTTAACTCCCTATTATCTAGCGCATATCCATATACTATCACATTAATTCCTATCTCATGCGCTCAATCCCTATTTTTTGGGCGCATCTCCCCTCCCTATTTTTTGGGCGCGTCTCCCCTCTTTTCCCATGCGTATTCTCCATGAAGTGCATGCATCCATCTCCCTATTTCCATGTGCTCTCCATTCCACGTATACTCCTTTCCCTCATGTGTATCTTTCACTCTCTTATGCGCACTTCCTTTCTCATCCTTCCACATGTGTGTCACTCAAACTCCTACACGTCCTTAGGTATACTCTCATGTGCATTAATTTATTTTACTCACACATCCATTATTAGCGCCCTCCTATTATTACTTCACATATGCGCCTCACTCTCTTATATAATATTGGAGGCCCCTTCTCATTATTGAGGGTCGACTTTTCTGAGCAGCAGCAGTACTCCCTCTCTCTCGTATTATTCTCATTAGTATAGCTTCTAGTCTTTGATTAAAGAGCAATACTCTATTGGATATGTACTTGTGTTTAGTGGTGCAAACAACCCTTTGGCAAGAGCAATAATAAAGATTTGGTGTGTTGGTATCAAGCTGTTGAATCTTGTCAATATCATATTTGAATTTTATGCATTGATTAGTTGTTTTCACCATATTGTTGTGGTGCTGCCAGCCTGATAATAGCGCATCTTTCTCTTCTTTCCTTTCATTAAAATACTCTTGCTGCAAGGTTTTCATCCAACTAAAATTTAAACAGTGTTACTTGCCCATTTGGTGGCTTAATCGCTATTCGAAGGCAAACTTTCTTGCTATTGTTTTTTGTTAATTAATTGTAGATTTAAAAGATATATGACAGCAATAAAGAACTTTAGGGACCCCCCCCTGAGGTTGGCACGCACCAACCCAAACGAAGAGAAGGTTTGCCAGTACAGAGAGGAGGTTTGTCGGTGACACTTAGGGCATTCTCTCCTATAATTAGCATTCTTTTACCACTGATTTTTACTTGATTTCAGATCTGATTTAGAGGTCAAAAAGTGTGCTAACATGTCCCTAGATGTTGTGTAGGTTAGGATATACGAGTGGTGGGCTTGGAAAGAATGGTCAAGGTATTATTACTCCAATCAAGCCGGAGATGAGATCGTTTAGAGCAAGACTTGGGTATGGTAAGACTCCATTTCCAAATGGAGGTCATTCTATTGAATTGCAAGAAGCACATCTCACAGCACCGTTGATTTAGTTGTCAATGATGATATGCCAGAGTTGGAGTTTGTTACATTAGATGACTCTTCTATTGATTTGTAGGGACAAAATCCTACACCTTGGTTGAGCAAGAATCACATCATGCACCTTCTCTTCAATGAAAACAGAATCCTTTGCCATGTCAACATCATAATCATTAGGACAACTGGAATTATAGTGCCACATCCAAGCATGATGGTGATAGTTATTCTTACATATCTTTGGAGAAGAGGCACAAGAGATAGAATTTTGGACCAATGACAACTACTAGGATTGAGTGTGATCAGATTAATGATTGGTCGTGGCAACATTTGAACATATGTTTGAGGTCTTCATATGGACGTGCATCATCAATTGTACAATTGTATAGTCCTTGTTATTCTCTTAACCAATTTAAAGTACCAATGTATGTTGGTTGTAGATGGTAGCATGATTAGCATGTTTACATGTGGTACTATGATCCCTCGAGTTGTCTTTAAGGGACCCAAGCAGCCCCAAACCATCATCTAAAACCCTGTGGAGACCCACTGACTTGGATTTAATCTCCTAAAGACAAAGGCCATCCTCATATCTATCATCAATAAGCATCTGTAAGACATGGTGTGGGGGTTGAAATTCCCTAAGAGGATAACGTCACCCGAAGTAAAGTAGTGACAAATGCCCATGCACAAGTCGAGGAAGGGGTCCCCATTGAACTCATTATGGATTGTAAAGATCAATGAAGTTGAAGGGAAACAACAAACTGCAAAGAAAATGTCCTTAAATAGAGGGGCACTTCCTCGAACTTTAATCCACATGAATCTAGTGTACTTGTCGAAGGCGAGCACTAAGACTCTGCCTTGAAGAGAATCATGAATAAGACAAGGTACACCACCAAATCCCCAGGCATCATTGGAGTGACAAGTTCCCTATCTATAGGTTGAAGCCAATGATAACCCATGATATAAAGTAGCTCTCACTCCAAACTTGGGTGGGTCTCAATGTGAAAAAGGTATCCATGCAAGCACATCGTAGAATGTGCCCCAAGAAGACCAAAATGCACCATTGTAGTTCAAACAAGCAATGGAGATAGGGAATGAACCGCCTTCACACCAACAAAGGAGTCATTTATTTGGCCTAATACAAAACTAACAAAGAGGAGGGAGTCCCAAATCATTGCACTAAGACCACAAACAATGGCTCATTTTCCCTCCTTCCTAGTTTCCATAACCTACTCCCTTGCTCATTTGAGCTCATCAAATTGAGATCTTATAAGATCGACATTTAATAAAATCCTATGAAGTAGGGGAGAGAACCATCTCTTTGCCCAAAAGTCTCTAAGGCAATCCCTGGAAATCAAAAACAAAGAAAAGCATCAAGTTAGTGTCAAATTTTCTAAACCATATCAAGTTAGTGTCAAATTTTTCTAAACCATCGTAACCAAATTCTACCCTGGAAGAATTACCTTAACTAGGTAGCTTAAAACTTCCACACATCGATCAAAACTACAATATTCTAAGTACTAGAATCTACAAACACATATTGTAGAAAATGAAATAGCAAACAAAAAAAAACTTGACTCTCAAATCTGCATTTCTATTTTTATTAAATCTGAAAACAATAACTAGAATGTTATAGCTCCAAAACACAAAAATATGTAACCACGCCTATGGGAACCCTATGATTCCATTATAGACTAGGAAAAAACAATTAGATTTACAATGACAAACTCTAAATCAGTTCAAGCTAGGTTAGGTAAGAAACACTAACCCTAAACCCTAATTCTAGCCTGGATTATTGCACCTAGCTTACATGTGAGAATAACTAAGCTAGTACACTCTCATGGAGATAACTACACTCCTAAAGAATTGCACCATAAAAAATCCTACTCTAATGCATAACGCCCAGACTCTAAGTAGGAAATAGAACTCATTCTAAAAACATAACTAAAACTTTAGTTCTAAGTCTAATTGTAGCTAAAATAAAATTTTAAAGAAAATAAATCTGGACCTCATGGAGCACAGGAGTAGTAAAACAGGAAGGTAAACTAACATTAGCACATGCATGCTAAAGACATGCATGTACCTCTAACTCCCCTACATAACTGCGCCAATCCTCCACTCTTTGTTGTGCCATAACATTGCCAAAGCAATGAATAAACTGTCATGAGTGCACCCTCGCGTTGTTGTGTAAATGTATTCATGTACATGTTGATTGAGTGTGCCTTGGTACTGTGGAGAAGACTCACTGAACTACCACATGTAAAAATCTATTAATTAACTCCAAAGTTAGCTCCAATGCAAGCTCACTTGAGGCTAAGGTCCTTCAAATCTAAGGTATCATGAAGGAAAGTAATGCATACCTACACAAGATCCAAAGAAAAGGAGGGAATCCTCATACTCTTAAATAGAGCTCATTAGCCTAGAGCATTCTTCATTGATTTTGGCTTGGATGGCCTTAGAGAGTGGGGAAGCCTTCTCCTTCCCTTTAACAACCTATACCCAAGAATTCAAAGTTTGTTGTTGAATTTCGATTTATTGTTCGAACGACATGTTCTAGGTTTACATCTCTTCTTGCATTTTTTTAGAGTAGAAATTTCTTATTGTAGCAAGGTAGCACCATTAAGAGAGAGTTGAAGAAAAAGGTTTTTCTAATTTTTCTTTTCCATAACAAGTTGTTTCAAGTTAACATTTTCAAATTCCACTTCAACAATCTTGTTTGTGAAGTCTTCAACTATAGTATGTAGCTTGTTGTTTTAAGACTTGACCCTCTCCAATCTTGTCAAAATTGTTTTGATCTAGGTTATCAAATGGAGATATCTACCAAAGAGGGAGAAGTTTTTTTAGAGAAGTGCCAATTGGACTATAGTTGTTGTAGCCACAGCGTTGCAACTTGCACTGTACTAGAGAAGCATTGGTATTGAAACTTGGAGGAGAAACGCCATTAGTCTCCTGAGAGAGATCTGAGAATTGTCTACAGGACGAACTCCCTGTTGTAACATTTGGGTGGGCAAGGGCCAAGATGGGGTCGGATAGTGGTTGAGGACTGAAGATAGAGACAATGAGAGATTCACATTTTGGACAGGGTTAGGTGAGAGCGAGTCGTAGGAAAGTGCCACAAGGGGGCAGCATGGTTGAGGTGAAGACAATAGGATTGAGACAAGATGTCGAAGGGGGGGGTCGAGGGAAGGCAAAGGGCTCAGGGTCAATCACAAGGAAGGTGAAAGGACTAGGGGGAGCTCAATCAAGACTAGGACAAAAGGTGGACACTAAAGAAGACGAGAGGTTGGGAGGAAGCGAGGGGTGTCAAGGAGTAGGGTTGAGTTGAGAGAAGGGTCAAGTTTGCGTTGGGAGAGAAGGGGGGAGGTTAGGTGGGCTAAGAAAGAACTGGTCCTCATCATGATGGTGCTAGGCGGAGCTAGGAGAGCTGGGACAAGACAAAGTAGGAGCTCTCTAATATATTCTTGTAATGGGCTCGAGAAGGAGGCAATGGAACTCTTTTGCCAAATTGTGGTTCAAAGCTTTGAAAGTGCAATAAGCTTGAACTCTCACTGTGGTTTTGAGGATGGGAAGCATTCAATAGCAAGGTGTCTTTCATATGACTAAATGTGAGAAAAAGTAGATTTATATTGTAGCTCCCAAAACCAAAAACAAATAGCATACAAGCATTACAACATATAGAAACCAATGTTGTCATTAGAGCCTTAATTTCATTGATGATCAAACAAAGAAAAATTCCTTCTAGCACAATGTAATCAATATATAACATGTCCAATCGGAGAAATCAATCTAATGAGATGATGATTCTCAATTTCAACTTCGAATGTCTTTTTAATTTATATGATTTATCACTATGTAGACTTGAATCTATGATGCCAAACGTGCAGAAATCTGCTTGGGGAAAACATATAGGAATTCATTTTCTCATTGCAGCGGACAATAAAGTTCCGGGAATCCGAAATTCCGTCCAACTTGTTACTTGAAATCAGTAATTACATATGCCATTTGAA
The DNA here is from genome assembly GCA_009831015.1 of Picea engelmannii. Taxonomy (NCBI): domain Eukaryota; kingdom Viridiplantae; phylum Streptophyta; class Pinopsida; order Pinales; family Pinaceae; genus Picea; species Picea engelmannii. The sequence continues at coordinate 24,648 of ML787847.1, read as the reverse complement.
GAGAGAGTAAAAGAAAAACCCAAGCCCTGTTTCATGTATACAAGTCTGAGTCCACACGCAATGCTTTCAACAATGGCGTCTTAGCCGACACACTAAAGTCCACCGCTGGACATACTTTCTTCAGAACAGAAGTCAACAAATTAACCACCGGATCATCGTAGTCGGGCCAGGAAACCAACAACCGCCCCTTCAACTTCATAATTTGACATTGCGTAAGCAAAGCTGCGGCGAGGCCGTCGACCATACTCCCCGAAGGAAAATACGGCACCCCCTTCAGAGCACCGTCCTTCTCATCAAGCCGCTGGGCTAGGGTTTCGAGATTAAAGATTAGGGCTTCGTCGGACGAGAGCTTACCTCTGAAATGCTGGCTGGGAATCGAACCCACGACGACCACTTTCTCCGGCCGGACTTCACGCAGCAGTGTCTTTGCCCACGCGTTCGAACGTTCCGCGGAGACCGTATATTGAACCGACGCCAATACGACCGTGGGGTTTTCTGTTTCTTCCAGGGCGTAAAGGAGGCAACAAGACTTGTCTTGAAGAGACGGCAGCAGGGTGTTTCCCGCCATAGAAGCTTCGGGGAGTACGAAGGTACCGATAATTTTTTTTGTGGGGAGGTAATGAACGAGATGGCGGGCGGATTTTGAGAGGGCCACCAGGAGTAGCTTTGGGGGGATGTCGAGTGTTCGATTCCAGGCGATGAAGGGGTGTGGAAGCCTGACGGAATCGTCAGGTGAGGCAAAGTTGTTGAGGTCGTCTAGTAGGAAGCGCGATGGTGGTGGGAGGTCTGTGAGGGGGTCCTGCATTGTGTTGATTTTTCGCTTGTTTCTGATGGGATATGTGTTTCAACTGGTGACTCTGAGATGGGTTCTGGCTCGGTGGTGATGGGGCTTTGGGAATCGATGGTTGCCTTGTGCCACTATGGAGACCTTCCAAATGACAATCCAGCCAAATGTATTGAATGCACAAAGAGGCTGAAAGCAAGGCCGGCCTCGATATCAAAGAGCCGAGTTTAAAGTGAGACCATTCGATACCATCAAGTATATATTTCAATATTACTTGACAATGATGATATCTCAATTTTAGTATAGTAAAAAGAGAGTTTAGCGTTATTCCTTGCTCTTCTTTGCTTTTTAAGGTAAAAGAGGAAAAGCTTGTATACAAAAATATAAGTAACCTTTAACTCGATGCCCTTTCCTAGTCATTCACATGGATACAAAAACATTTGAAAGCCACATTGTTTCAAAGAAGCCTTTAACTTTATGCTCTTCTTTCCTAATAATTCACATGAATATGCTTGCTTTCACCTTATAAGTGAAGAAAGGATTTGGATGGCAAAGGTGAAGGTAGACATGGTGTTGGAGACACGATTTTGCATTTACTTTGGAATGTGGAATGTGAAGGATTAATCTTATCATTTTGTAATATTGTACAAAGATGTTGGATTCACATATAAAATATTGTTGTAGGTTTATGTACTCTTATGTAGGCAAATCTTCTTCTTTTCATCTTAAAAAAAGGGTTTTTAAAGTTTGCTTAGCTATCTAAATTGGGGTTGAAAAAGTTGCATGATGGTTACATTTTTTAATCCATCATTTTCCCCTTGACTGAATTCATTTGCCCTAAGTGATTGATAGGCTAGGCAAGATGGGAAAGGAATAAAACATTGGGCCAAACAATTACATCGCACTACTACAAAAAATATGTACTAAAAAATTATTGAAAGATGTAAGCCATGGATTAACTAAGGGACACTAGAGCTAGGTTTGCCCCTTTGAAGTGTTTTCTCAAATATTGCAACCTTCTCCAACTAATTATGATACATGTTTTTCAATGTTTTGTTGTAGCAACGAGGCACTAATAGTTTCCCTATTAGTATCCTTAGCTCTTTGTTGATCTCTCATTATCTCCAAATCTAATGGTGGATTTGCCTTTAAATATTCTACTTGTGGCATTAACTTAATAATAATAATTTGTAACTCTTGGGATGGATAATGGTATGATCTAGGGCATAATGAGAAGATGGCATACATTCATTAGTTTGCTTATGTGTGAATTCCTTCCATTCTTCTTTATATTGAAGTTTAACTTTTAGACAATCACATTCTATTGGTTTATTCTCTAAATATTTCTATAAGATTTCTATAGTGACTACTTGTTTATGTCATTGAATCTCTAAAGCTTCTATCTCTTCATTAAAACTTGTGGGTTTGTCTTCCACAACGGGTGGTGCTTTGGATATAATTTATAGCCTTTTTAAGTTGGCTTGAGCATTCTACAACTTATGGTTTTATTTTGTCTCCATTTGCACGACATTCATATGATTTTGTAAACTCTTTAGTTTCTCTTTGGTTTCTTGATCTATATCTGTAACTTGAACAACTATGGCTATCAAAGCCTCGTCCATTATGATGTGCTTTCCTTCTATGTTGGTTGATCTGTTATTAAAGTTATTTAACAATGAAAGAGATAATACATTCTATATGATTTTCCATTTTAATAGAGGTATGGTCATCATGTTAATTCTATTATCTTTTAGGTTGCTCCAAAAGTGTTTACATCATGTTAGGGGTGTGCTTCATGTGATGTGGGGTGCATGGTGAAACCCCAATCCCTTGTAGATTGTTTCGGTTGATTGAAATTTTGAGATCTCGTTATAGGTGGGTGTTTGTCTTTGAAATGTGTGCTAGAAGAGACATGCTTGTTATGGGGGTGGTTATCTTATGTGGCAACTAACGTCTTCTACATGAACACATGTCGAGGATGTTAGGTATTGTTGTAGGGGCTAGTCGGCCTTGCCAACTAGACCCGCTAGTCGACCAGATAAGTCAACTGCAAAAGTTGAGTTTAGGAGTCGATCAAGCAGACAGTTGGAGTCGATCGACCAAGCAGTTAAGAAGTTGTAATTGATAGGTAACTACAATTACATATATATGACTATGTAATAGAGAAAATTTGAGGTTGTTCGTATATATAAAAAAGTGCATATTGTTGGTTCTCCCACTACTTTGTGTATGTTTCCATGTATGTCTATGTGTGTATGTATATAATATTGTAACATGTGTTGCTCTATGTAAGGAACTACTAGTAACCTTCTCATACTTTCCCTCAAACTACAACAGTGGTTTTGTTGCCAATAGTTCTAAACTCAGGCATGTATAAAATAAAAAGCACGTAGATGCTGAGGCTGGAAGACATACGCGAATGGTGGGAGCGCAAAATCAATAATTACATCAAAAACTATGCAAGGAGGAATCAACTAACGTTAGCAGAAGCACTACATAGTTCTTCTCAGAAACACGCGAATGATTCCTGGAATCCATTCCAAAAGCATTATTTGAATATCTTAATCAAGCACCCAATGCACAAACTCAATCTGGATGAAAATTTAATGCTCAAAATAACAAACAGAGGAAGGACAAATTCAAACGAGTGGTTTGAAAGAATCGTTAGCAATTGCATTGAAGAACAAGCAATTGAAGACATAACGTCAGTCGAAACTGTAAAAGACAAATTTTACACTAACTTGCACGACGATTTCCTTTGCATTGTCCCGTCCTTGTTGCTCGAATTTATGTTAGACAAGGGAGTCAGAGACATTGTCAAATACCAACCCCTCTTAGGAAATCCTCCACCAAACTCAAATTGGAAAGGAAAACAAGAAGAGTCGAAAGAATTCCTTGAAGCTAATTGCAAAGATACACGCGAAGCCTGGGATTACTTTTTAAAGAAATGAGAACAGCAAGAATGATCAACATCATCGACTTCTAGTAAGTCGGGTCAATGATGGGGGTTGAATGATCCGTGAGATGATATAAGTCAAGTCGATTGCACCAAAGTCGATAATCATTGAAGTTGGGAGGAAGATACTAAAACAAAAGACGCATTAGATTCAAGAGGGAAGACTACATGACAAATGCAGGTCTATAAACCCTCAGTCAACATCCAGGGACTAGAGTAGAATAAATGACAAAAGAGGAAAGAAGAGTTACGAAATGAGAGGGATCCCAGAATCTTAAATTGAAAGCTTCCCCAGGCGTGACAGTTCATTGGAGCAGCTATAGAGAGCGCCCTAACATCTGCTGGGAGGAATGCAAGCTCACAGTTGAGTGAAGCAGCTAGTGGCACCCAATAAGAAATCGACAAAGTCAATAGTATGGAGATTGATGATTTGGGACCCATGATTCGACATTCTCCCACAAGAAGCCCTAGCCCATGTAATATAGACTTCCTCTGCCAGAGACTCCATGTTCATACTCAATCCCCAAAAGTGTGGTGTCGAACTAAAAATGATTGTCATATCAAAGATACACTTCTAATTGAAGCACAAGAAACTACTGAAAATCGACCAGGTGATATATTCCTCCATTTAAGAGATCTTACAGACTCCACCCCCCTACCAAATTTATTTCTTGAAGATTTTAAATTGTCAAACCGTGAAAACAAATTGACGAAACTTTCAAGAGGATGATTCGTAAAATATATAGACAGGGGTTGTCAAACACACGACATAATTCCAGTAAAAGAACAAACACAACTAGCTATAGAATACGGTCCAACTAAAGACCAGAGACAAATTGTATTAGTCAATTCAAACACTTAGATTTTGACTCCCCAAAGTAAGACTGTATCGACATCATAGACAATGTTTAAAGAAAATCAACGAAATCAAAATCTTGCAGTAGTCACAGTTCCTAAAAAACCCAAGAAAGGACAATGGGCCTCAACCATATTCCCATATATGAAGGTGACAAAGATCCCAAACGACATTGGTTCATTTGTGAGAGATTTTGGGATGCAGCCGACATTACCGACGAAGATAAGTAGATGGCACAATTTGTTGTCGCGCTTCAAGCCAAAGCCCTCACCTGGTTCATGAATTTTATAGACAATCAATAAAGATCAAAGGCAGAGATAAAGCAAAGCTTTCTCACATTTTTTAAGACACAAGACGTAATTCACATGGTTGGGAAAAAGCTAAAAGAAATCAAACAAATCCTGGGTGAAACCATTTGAGAATACGACAAAGATTCAAGACCTATTGAGTCAAATTCCTTACGCCATAAAAGAAAGATTACTCATACAATAGTACATGGCAGGACTCCTACAAAAAATATGAGCTCCATTACGAATGTATGGCATTCCAACATGTGAGGATGCATTGAAAAAAGCTTAGTGCATAGAGATGGATGATGAAGGATCATCGACTTCATCAGCAATCGAGAAAAGGTTGGAGGAAAAACTCACAAAATTACAACAGTCTATAAAAAAAACATGTCTATAACACATAATGAACTCTAGTGCACTGTCTACTCTGATGAAGGCCAAACGAAGGACTATTGTAAATTCAATGATGCACTGGATCCAGTCGTTCGACGTATCCAAATAGAAACATTTTTTGATATCTGTCGGGGCATGACAAATCACACAACTCATGTCTGCTAGCGTAATTTAAGAAATGCTCAACCAAAATGGTGCCATATATGTGAGGAAAATAATCACTCTATATGGGAATGTCGATTAAATGGGAAAAACAAAGTCAATATCCACTATGTATATCATACACAGATGGTCAACCAAAATGTCGACCAAGAAAATGGAAATGGATACAGAGGTCGTGGTTGCGGGGGTTATCAGGGAAGAGGCAGATACAGAGAAGGACGAGGACAAACATGCAAAGGATGTGGTCAAGGCCACTACTATTGCTTTAATTGTTGGAAAGAGGACCACATAAGTCATGATTTCCCTATAAAAGATAAAATCGATCTCAATTTCTATAACATATGTGGAGTGGGTGATCACTTGCTTGAAGAATACCCAATTGTACTGGAGAAAGTGATGAACAAGAGAAATGTGAACCTCTTGCACACAGTGCCCAATAAAGATGCACTAAACTCCAAAAATATTCATGTTGTAACAAGACCAGCAGCAAGTGAATACACTTATCCAGATCCACCATCTCAATAAAGGGGATGCCAAAACGCATATCCTGACCCTGAACAAGAGGAAAAATTAATGCAGGAAGCAATGAAGTTCTTTGAGAATATCAACCAAGATAAACCAAATGGAAACAAGGGAGGATATACAAGCACATCAAACACTGCTCTAGAAGGATTTCTTCAATTACTAAAAGAAAAATAGTTGATTGGTCACTTGATCAACCCACTGAACATCCTAAGAGAATGCAAAGAGGATCAAAGAGCATACAAAAATCTTCGACAATTGTCATAGGAGAAGCATACAAACTACTTTGACCCTCAAGTGAACCTTGAAATCGACAAACACGTGATCAAATAAGTTGTGGTCGACTTTGGTTCACAAGAAAACACCCTCCCCCGAGAAACTTGGAATCAACTTGGAAAACCCTAACTAGTTCCAATAATGAACTTCTTAAAGCTAGCGGATCAAAGGTTCATCGAACCAATTGGTACACTAAAAAACGACATAAATTATATAATGGGGATTCCAACAAGAGTCAATTTTGAAGTAATTAATCTGGTTGAAGGTATCTCAACATACCCTGCATTAGTAGGAAGACCATGGGGTCAAAATATGAAAGTGGCAATCTCCCTTGAAATAGATAGGATTAAATTGAAAGGTAGCAGCAAAAATATCATCATACCCTTGGACCCAAAGGAAGGTAAACCTTGGAAAGAAACATGGGATGAAGCCCGGGAGGCTCGCCAACTGTACCAAATAATGAACGAACAAAAAGATAATGTTGAGCCAAACGTTGAAGGAGAAATCTTAGTCAGAACACCATTGTCGATGGGACAGAAATCAAATACATAACTTTATAATTGGCAAATAGAGAATTATGAAGCCCAAGCAAAGGAGTGTTGGTCGATAGAGGTGATTCCAATAAAGCAATCGAGAACATGCTTCTTAGTACAAACAATCCATATTGTGCTAGAGAAAAAAACAAAACAAACTCCAACTCTCATTCAAACTAATACAAAAATGATACCTCCCTTGCGGTTCAGTGAAAGAAGTTCCCCGATGATCCATGTCGATGAAGTATCAAAGTTAGTCATAAAACAGGGGAGGGTACAAAGCTTAGTGGAATCCTTCACTGATCAGGTAGCCCATTGGTGGGAAACTCATGCTCTCCACTTACAAACATGGAGCACCGCTACCCTATATTTTGTCAAATGATTCAACGAAAAGAAACTATCAGCACAAGTCGACTTCCCGACTTTCAAACCTAGGTTCTACCCAGTGGCTCACATTCATCAATGTGAGAATGAATGGAGAAGAGTGGGATATAGGGATGAGAGGGTATGGCCACACATGTTCTCTAACACGTTGGATGGCATACCACATAAGTGGTACAAAATTGAAGAAGCATGTGGTCATACGTTCAATTGGAATGAAATGAAAAAAAAATTGTTAGAGACTTTGAATTCATCCCTGAAGAGGCACATTTGTGAGAGGTAGCAATATAAATAAAAAACTTTCTCGAGAAGCCAAATCTTGAGGAAATGCAAAAGAAAGGCAAGGAAAAAGTCGACATAGGGTTGACATCAACTTACAATTTTGTGTTGACACAAAATCAAGACAACATAAGCGCTCATTGAATAGATATGGAAAACATAAGTTTTTAAGGACAAAGTTTTCAATGGAAACAAAGTCACCCTAGAGTAAACAATTATGTAAATACAATCTATTTAGTATCCAACGAAGATATAGTAAAACCTGACTTTCCTCCAAGTTGTAATAAGGTTATAGAAGGAGAACGATAATTAGACGAATCTAAAGCACCAAAGTGGATAGACGTGGAAATTAAAACCAAGGAATTCGAAATTTCAATAGATGGTCAATCGAAAATGGTGAGAATAGGTGACTATAAGTCGGATAAACAAACTACATAAATAGTCGGCCTATCGCGAGAATACCAAGACGTTTTCGCTCATGAGTACAAATATTTGAAAGGACTGGTGCAAGAGAGGGGGGAAATGAAAATTGACCTCATTCGAGGGACCAAGCCCATCAAGAAGCGACCATATAAGTTAGCACATAAATACAAACCCATAGTTCAAAAAGATGTAGAGTAGTCGTCGACATAATTTACCCTATCGACAAATCAAAATGGGCAAGCCCAATGGTCGTGCAAGCTAAAAATCACTACCCGAAAAAATTAGGAATATGTGTAGACCTCATAGGATTAAACAAGCCAACTGTATTCGGTCCATTCCCGACGTCGTTCGTAGATGAAATTATTAATGAAGTCATTAGGCATGAATACTACTCTTTCACAGATGACTTATTTGGTTATAACCAAGTACCAATTGCAAAGAAGGATCAAGGGAAAACAACATTTGTCTCTAAGTTCGAATCATTAGCATATAGAGTGATGTCGTTTGGACTAAAAAACGCTCCAACGGTATTTTCACGAACAATGGTAAAAACATTTCAAGAATACATCTATAAAACAATGGTTGTTTACTTTGATGACCGTACAATCTATACCCTATTGAACAACCACATACATTGGCTTTGAATGATGTTAGAAAGATGTCGATAGATTCATCTATCCTTAAACATAAAAAAAAATAAAAAATAAATGCATATCTTCCATGCCAATAGGTATCTTGTTGGGGCACATTGTATTCAAAGATGGCATCAAGGTCTACATGACAAAAATCAAAGTAATCCTCAACTTGAAGCCACTAGTCAATAAAAAACAAATAAAAATATTTCTTGGGCATACTAGGTACTACAGAAAATTCATTCACCACTACTCTGACATAACATTTCTAATCGATGATTGCTTAAAAAGAAGTTGAATTTCAATGGAGCCGTGAATGTAATGAATCTTTTGAGCTACTAAACAAAGAATTGGCAGAATCCCCAATACTGCGATTTCTAGACTGGTCTAAAAAATTCCATGTCTATGTCAACGCATCCAATGTTGTTGTAGGCTCAGTCCTAGCACAACCATACGACGACATGATTGATCACCCCAATGCATACGCCAGTGAGAAAGTGAATAAAGCGGAACAAAACTATTCAACTACATAAAGGGAGGTGTTAGCCATGATCTTCGCCTTACAAAAATTTTGACACGATCTATTAGCAAACCCATTTATGTTCTTCACAGACCACCAAGCCCTTAAATATCCTATAAATAAGTCGGTGCACTAAGGAAAAATATGTCGATGGCTACTATTATTTCAAGAATTTGACTTTGAAGTAATAGTCTGACCATGAAAAAAGAATGTCGGCCCAGATCATCTATCTTGGCTTGAAATGGGAGAAGACCTGACTAATATAGAGGATGATTTACCTAACGCACATTTATTCTTGTTGATTTTTCAATAGTCAAGGTTTAATCATGAAGTTTATTCCATTTTAGCATTTTACTTAAACCAAAAACAATTTTGTTGCAGCAACCAAGATCACAAGAAGAAACACCATGCACAAGTACACAAGAAGTATCCTGGGAAATCCTTCTCAATAAGGGAAGAAAACCCAGCCAATCCTTTGCTATATTCTTCAAGAGAAAGACCTCTACCACCAAGAAAACCTAGCACACAAAAGGGTGCTTACAAACCCTATAAGACTAGTGCCCAAGAGAGGTGCACACTTTTCCAAGGTAGATGTACTTGTTGAAATTTCCAAACTTACACTTAAGATATAATTCCTCAATGGGGAATTTACCTTTACTTATCTTAGACTAAACCTGCCAACATAAGTGTCTATTGGCACAACAGTGCCGACCTCACTAACTCACAATATAATTAATAATTACCAGATTAATTATCTTTTACATTAAGGTGGGGCCACTTGTACCCTTTACATTACAATTAGGGTTACAGGTAAGTCCGACTCTTGAACAATATAGCAAGGGATATAATACACCCACCAGTGCTCATCCACTAGGGCACATCCATAGGGATGTCCATATCTCTATCTCACTGAGTCTCATAGGAGAACCACACTCACTAGTCCTTAGCCACTAGGATCATGTTCACCTGTGCTCATCCACATACATGTCCAAATCAACAAATTTTCTTTCCCACTACATTACACATGAGAGTCATCTGGAGTTCATCATCTCAAATCTCTGCTCAGAGGAGGCTAATACATCGTTTCATCTCTTGTCTCAGAACGATGCACCTAGCTCGTGGGATTTCACACATTTACATGTGCTCGGCCACAAGCACATCCAAATCAGCAGATCTTCTTTCTCACTGCGTTACATAGGAGAATCATCTGGAGTTCATCTCAACTCTCTGTAAGGAGGAGGCTGGCACAACGTTCTAGTTCTGTCTTAGATAGGAACCACACACCCAACTCATGGGCTCTCTCTCTCAGCTCGACTCAATAAGTATGTGTCCTGGAGGATGTCTCACGCAGATGTAATCACCAACACTACCTCTCAGCTAGAGAGGCATTCTCCATCAGGCCAAGTCTTGCACATAAGTACTTGAACTTTGTCTTGGTTGTAGTCATCAACACTCCCTCTCAACTAGAGAGGTATTCTTCACCAATCCAGTTTGGTGAAGATGTCTGCAATCTTCTCATGTGTAAGAAGGTACAACACATGTACTGCTTTCCATTGCATCATGTCTATGAAAATAATATTTTATCTCGACGTGTTTCGATCTATCATGAAACACAAGGTTCTAAAAGAGCTTCACACAACTTTGGTTATAATCATAGAATCCATCTCATGTTCAAGTAAATCTGTCAGAAGTTTATGAAGTCGCGCTGCTTCGCACACTCAATGATATATACTATGATTTTGTGGTACTCAAGGCCACAGAGCTTTGTTTCCTGTTGCACCAAGAAACCATGGCAACCTTCACGGTAAAACAACAACCGGATGTGCTCTTCTGGTCCAATGTACTCTCTGCTCAATCTGTATCGGCATATCCCTGCAAACTCAAGTTCACATTGGAGGCATATCTCATGGCATATCCAACTATGCCTCCTATATATCTCAATACATGCTTTATTGTTATCCAGTGAGTTTGTCTCGGCTGACTCATGGATTGACTAAGCACATTCATTGCATAGCATATATCAGGTCTAGTGTTAACCAAATACATCAATTATCCAATCAATTGTCGGTACACATGTGGATCAATCTCGTCTGAATCATCATCATTTATTTTTCATCAAATCTATCACCATCGGTGTAGACATGGATATACATTATGTCATAATGAACTTCTTTAATATCTTCACTATATATTTTCCTTGAATTAGGAAAAGTCTCATTGGTCCACTGTCATACTTCTTGTCCTAAGAAGTAATGCATCATACCCAGATCCTTCATCTCGAAATCAGAAGTTGAGGCTTGCTTGTATCCAACAACACGACTTCCTAGATAAGTCATCAAAATCAGGATTTCATCACAAATGTAGTAATATAGGTTTGGATTAGCAACATTTTTATTGAAACCCAAACTCATCAAGAATCCATCTATCTAATGTAGTTTCCAACTAATAGATGGTAGTATAGATGAAAGTGCATCAGTCTACTGAATCAATATGTCTCATCATAGTTCACTCCCTTTGCTTGTGAGAATCCTCTGGCCACAGATCTCGGTTTGTATTTCTTGACACTTCCATCTGTTGATTAAGGTTGGTTGTCATTAATGTCAACCCTTGAAGAAAGCCCCACAGCACAAAGGTTTGGGTAATGGACTCAATATTGTTTGATGTAAATATGACTCATTATTGTCTTGTCATGGTTGATAAGAATTAAATATGAATGAACTCCAAAGTGGTCCCCTTATGGTGAAAGCCCTCACGGGAGGACACTTTGCGGAGTAAGAGAACCCATGCTTAATTGTGGAATAATGAGATGAAGGATAGTGAATTTGTCATGGAAACTATCCTAGATGGATAGTGCTTGTCATTCCATTTCCGGTGGTATGTGGAACGCCACATAAATCCTCGCGGTTAGAGAGTTATGACCATGTGAAGTTGGAGAACCCAGGTTTGGGTAATGGACCCAAGTTTGTTTGATGGATAACGATATGATTTTTGCTATATTTGAAGGTAATACTATTCTATATGGATAGTACATGTCATTCCATTTTTGGTGGTATGTGGAACGTCACATAACTCCTCACGGTTTGAGAGTTATAGCTTTACGAAGTTGGAGGACCCTCTTATGTCATCTAGAAGCCCCAAAAGGTCAAAGTAGTCAAAGTGGTTTAAGAGATTTTAGAAGGTAAATAATAAAATGAAGTGATGAGTGTACTATAATTCAAATTGAATACAAAATAAATTATTTAAATAATAAATTTAAGGGAGAAATTAGAAGTGGGTTAACCCTAAAATAAGGAAAGTGGACAAAGTGACCTAGAAGATGTTTTTAAGGAAGCTACTTGAAGAGTATAAATAAGAGGCAAGGCTCTCTCATTTTAGACGCACTAGAGCATATTGAATACTTATAGGTGTTGGAGGTAACCAAAGGATATCTAAGCCGAATTTATGAGGAAAGTGAAGAAAAAACGGTCGGAATTCAAGGGAGGATAAATTATTTTGATGATGTTTTCTAAGGTATGTTTTTTTTTTAGGTCATCTCACCATTTTTGCAATAACTTTTTTTTAGAATGATTCAGACCGTGAAATTGCTATGCCATTGAGGAAACATATCCAAGTATCTGTGGTAAAAAAATCATCTTGTGGGTCATTTTATTTTTGGAGTTACACTCCATGGAAAACAGGGTTTGTGGCTAGTCCTGAAACTAGTCAAAAACAAGTGTTTCGGGTAAAAACATCATAACTTCTTCATATCAAATCCAAATTCAGTAAGACCAAATGTGTTGGTTAGAGTACAATCTGTAGTATGTTGTGTAACAGTTTTAGATCAATTCAAAAAATATCCTGTGCGGGGCATGCTCTACAAGGTTGCTCTCTAAAATAAGCCAAAATTTAACAAGGTGTGCCATTTTTGCCATAACTCATTTTCTGAGAGGCTCCAAGTAGTGAAACATGGAGGAATTGCATAAAATACACTGAAGAACATTGTGTGTCAGTTTTAGATCTTTATTCATTACAGGTACAAAGTTATGATTATTTCAAGTTAGGGTTGCCGACTAATCCAAAACTAGTCTTGTGAGACTAAAGAAACGTTTGATGAAAATGCTAGTCTCTTGTTGTTAAAGTTAATGAAGGTTTGCAGGTATGTGATTATATATACCAGGTCTATTACATAGTTACAAATCATATTTGGATTATGAAATTGATGAGGGCTTTTGGTTGAGGTACAAGTTGGGTACATGGTTGAGACAAGTAGTTAATTAGTTGGCACATACATGAGGTGTATAGTTGATGATGTTGGTACATATTGATGAGTCATAGTTGATGAGTACTTGACACATGATTGGTACATACTTGGTACATGGTTGGTTGCATTTGTTTATGGTACAGGTTGATTACAAATTGTTTGGTACAGGTTGGTGCATGGTTGATGCACTTGTTTATGGTACAAGTTGAGGTACAGATTGATGCATGGTTGATGCATGGTTCAGGTTTATTAGTACATGTTTATAGCGATATATCTCACAGTGATAGTGTGACAGTGGTTCCATCATTCTACTTCTACTTCAGGGCGGTTGGACGGGGAACAGACAGGTGGTTGTAGCCACCTTCCGATTGTAGCTGGAGAACATAGGGGGTTGTAGCCTCCTTCTCATTGTAGCCAGAGAATTAGAGAGTTTGAACTTTCCTCAGGTTGTAGCCTGAGAAACTAGGTGGTTGGATCCTCCTTCCAGTTGCAGCTGGAAAACAAAGGAAGTTGGTGCTTCCAATGAATGTAATTCTTCAAGACATATAAGATAAAACATTATGTGGTTTTCTCCCAATTTAGGTTTCCACACAAAACACTGTTGTACTGTGTATGTGTGTGATTGTTCATTTCTTATTGCTCATTATTGGATATTAATTCTACATTGATATAACACTTGGACTATTTGGAAAAAAAATATTATAATTATGCTAATATTGATTCACCCCCTCTCTCAGTAATCCAACAATTGGTATCAGAGAAGGTTCCTTCAGAAACCAGTTAAACCACTGAAAGGTAGATCATGGAGAGTACCAACTCATATAAAAATGAAATACCACACTTTGATGGACATAAGTATGCTTTTTGGAGCATAAGAATGAACACATATATACAAACACAGGGGTTTGAAATTTAGCAATCAATTGTAGATGGATACACAGTATCAACAGTTCCACCAACAAATTACAAAGCAGTGAAACTTGGTCAGAATAAATCCAAAGCTACAAATGCACTTTTGAATGGTCTTAGTGAAATAGTGTTCACCAAAGTTGCACATTGTAAATCCGCCAAAGAGATTTGGGACAAGCTTCGAAATATTTATGAAGAAGATACAAAAGTCAAAGCAACAAAAGTTCAAACTTACAGAGGTCACTTCGAACAACTAAAAATGAAGGAAGATGAGAATATTTCAGCCTACTTCTTAAGAGTTGACAAAACAATGAATGCAATCATAGGATTAGGAGAAGAAATCGAAGAATCTATAATTGTTCAAAATGTACTAAGATCTCTTCCTATGAGATTCAACCCTAAGATATCAACACTAGAAGAAAGATCAGATCTGAACTCAATAAGCATGGACGAAGTGCATGGAATCTTCATAGCATATGAAATGAGAACTGAACAGGAAAATCCATATGTAAAAGAAGCAGCCTTCAAAGCATCAAAAAGATCAAAGTAAAAGAAAAAGGAACAAGAAGAATATAGCAGCAGCAACGACGTCTCGGAAGATGATGAAGAAGTGGCCAACTTCACCAAAATATTGAACAATGGAACCAATGGTAGGTATAGAGGTAAGCTTCCTTTAATTTGTTTTAATTGTGATGGTATTGGTCATTTTGCTAACAAATGTCCTCATAAGAAAAAGAGAAATGATGAAGGTTACTCAAAAGGCAAACACACATATAAAGACAAAAGAACTACAAAGAAAGATTTCAAGAAAAGCTTATGCATCAAAGAAGACATCTCATCATCAGATGAAGATGAAATCAGTGACAGTCAGACATGAAGAGTTATATTCATGGCAGTAAAAGATTCTGACAAAGAAGACTCCGAAGAAGAATACGAAGAAGCCGAAGAAGGATATGAAGAAGTCGAAGACAAAATTGAAGGGGCAGAAGTTTACTATCGAGAAGAATTAATGTGTGCCATAAAAGTTATCAGAAGAGAAAAGAAGAAAAACAAGAAACTACAAGCAGAGCTAAACAAGAAAAAAGACACTCGAGAACTAAAACAAATGGTCACAAGATTAAAGATTCAAATAGAAGAAGATAAAAGAATTGAAGAAGCACTCAAAGAACAACTAGAAGAAAATGACAAGATCATTGGAAACTTGGAAGCAGAGATTGTCACACTAAGAAAGGATATTCAAAAGAAAAATATGCAGAATAGCTCAAAAGTTCTGGATGACATTATCAGCAGTCAAAAATCTCATATTGACAAGTCTAGAATTTGATACAATCAAACAGAAAATGGATCAAGCTCCAAAACAACAGAGCAAGAAACAAATCCAAAAATCCATGCAGAAACAATCAAAGGGGATATGAAGATGTATAGGGAAGATTACATGGACACTCCTCCACCAAGAAGATTTAGATTTTAGAATTAACAACAGACAAATAGGCCTCAAAAAGAAGAAGGATTCATAAGAGCACCTTCTTTCAGAAGATCTTCAACTCCCAGGTATCAAACTATATTTTTTGGTTTATGTTATGCGTGTAATAATTTTGGACATAAAGTTGTGAATTGCAGAGCTAACAACAAGAACAATAATAACTTTGAGAGTCATACACAAAGGGGTTACTCAAGAAGACCTAGTGAAACACAAAGAAGAAGTTACAACAAGTTTGAATCTTTGAGCACTGAAGTGGAATGTTACAAATGTAACAATTTTGGACACGTGGCCAAAAATTGCATAATGACAGTCCCTCCTAAAGAACCTCAACAAAATAACAACAGTCACATACAAGAACCTCAGAAAACGACATGGATAAGAAAACAAGATCAATATAGCAATGAAGAATGCACAATCGCTCTACAAGCTAAGCAAAAGAAACATGGTTGGTATGTTGACAGTGGGTGTTCAAAACACATGACAGGTGATAGAGACAAATTTCTTACATTGCGAAATGAAAGAAATGGATCAGTCTCCTTCGAAAAAGATAATTCAGCCAAAATCATTGGAGAAGGCACAATCTGAATTGGGAATAAGAATAAAAAGACACAAAATGTTCTACTAGTAGAAGATATGAAGCATAATCTTGTAAGTGTGAGTCAAATGTGTGACCAAGGTCATAAAGTTACTTTTGATTCACAAAAGTGCGAGATAAGAAGAGAAGGCTCAGGGAAATTGGTCGGTATAGCTGCAAGAAATTCAAACAACAGATATGTGTTAAGTGAAATTGGAAATGAAAAGTGTTTTCTAGGAAAGGAAGATGAAAGTTGGCTATAGCACAGAAGAATGGGCCACATGCATTTTGATAACCTTGCCAAAGTCAACAAAAGAGAAGCAGTCATAGAAATGTCGTAGATCATGAAACCAACCAACACTTTATGCAAGCATTGTCAACAAGGAAAGCAAACAAAGACCGGGTTCAAATCAAAGGAATATTCAACAACAAGACCATTGGAAATTGTGCATACTGATCTAGTTGGACCAACTACAACAAAGGGCTTAAAAGGTGAGAGATACTTTATGTTATTAGTTGATGATTATACAAGAATGACTGCAGTTTGTTTTCTCAAGAACAAGTCAGAAGCTTTTGAAAACTTCAAGATCTACAAGGAAATGGTTGAAAATGAGATGGATTCAATAATCAAATGCTTGAGATTTGATAATGGAGGAGAATTCACTTCAAAAGAATTTATGGACTACTGCAACAGTCATGGAATAAAAAGACAATTCTTCGTTGCTAGGACACCTCAACAAAATGGAGTTGTTGAAAGAAAGAACATGACAGTACATGAAATGGCTCGAACAATGCTAATGGATTCCAAATTGACAGATATATTTTGGACACAGGCAGTGCATACAACAGTTCACATTCAAAACAGAGTAATTCTCAGAAACAACACTGATAAAACTCCCTACGAGCTATGGAAATGAAGACCAACAAATGTGAAACACTTCAGAGTTTTTGGAAGCAAATACTACATCAAAAGAGAAGATGACAGAATGAGAAAGTTTGACTCTCATGTGGACAAATGAGTACTTGTTGGTTACTTAAGTACACAGAAAGCATACAAGTGTTACAATCTAAGATTGAACAATGTTGTGGAAAGCATCAACGTAACAATTGATGAAACAGGCAGACCAGAATCAAAGGAAGAAGAAAACAAATCAATGGAACAACTTTTCGAAGAAGAAGAAGCAGAAGATGAAATAGAAGAGGAGGATGAAGAAAATCCAACAGAAACAAAAGAGAAAGTTCAACAAGTATATCCAAAGACACCTAGTAAACGAGTACAGAAGAATCATCCTTCAGATCAGATTATTGGAAACAAAGATGCAGGAGTTGAGACTAGAAGAAAAATCCGTTCACCAGAACAAACACACCTAACACTCTTATCTACAATTGAACCAAACTGTTTTGAAGAAACGAACAAGGATGAATTTTGGAATAAGGCCATGAATGAAGAATTGGATCAAATAGAGAAAAATGACATTTGGGAACTGGTTCCAAGACCAAAGAATAAGAATGTGATCGGCACAAAATGGGTTTTCAGGAACAAATTAAATGAAGATGGACAAGTTACAAGGAACAAAGATAGATTGGTATATGAAGGATATGTACAGATTCAAGGAATCGACTTTGAAGAGACATTTTCCCCAGTTGCCAGAATGGAAGCAATCCGGTTGCTTTTAGTCTATGCATGCTCCAAAAATGTTAAAGTATATCAGAGGGACGTAAAATCAGCTTTTCTGAATGGGGAACTTGAAGAAGAAGTCTACATTGAACAACCAAAGAGATTTCAGTTGTCAAAGAACACATATTATGTGTGTAAATTAAAGAAGGTCTTGTATGGTCTAAAACAGGCTCCTAGAGCATGGTACTCTAGACTAAATAAGTATCTGGAGCAAACAGGGTTCAGAAAAGGAAGTGCAGACAACAACCTCTACATCAAGGTAAGTGAAGATAATATTTTATTAATTGAAGTTTATATTGATGATATTATTTTTGGTAGTGATGATGACAGGTTAAGCCAGAAATTTGCAAAAGATATGCAGAATGAATTTGAAATGTCATTATTTGGAGAACTATCCTTTTTTTTGGGACTTCAGATACGTCAAAGCAACCAAGCAATCTTTATTTCTCAAACCAAGTATATAAGAGAAATGCTAAAGAGGTTCGGAATGGAAGATTGCAAACCAGTTATCACTCCCATGCAAACCAATTGCAAGTTGAGTAAAGATGATGATTCAAAGTCTACAGATCATAGGAAATACAGGTCAATGATTGGAAGCCTACTATATGTGATAACATCCAGATTAGATGTAATGCAGGCAGTTGGATAGGTGGCACGATTTCAAGCAACACCAAAGGAGTCACATGTGTTAGCAGTGAAGAGGATTTTCAAATATCTCAAAGGAATAGAAGAGTTTGGATTATGGTATCCAAAAGGAAATGATCTATCACTTATTGCCTACACAGATGCAAATTGGGCGGGTTGTATTGATGACCGACGAAACACCAGTAGAGAAACGTTCTACTTGGGTGAGTGTTTAGTATCATGGATAAGCAAGAAACGATCATCAATATCATTATCTACAGCTGAGGCAGAGTATATTGCAACAACATCATGTTGTACACAGGTTCTTTGAATGAAACAAACTCTGACAGATATACAGGTTGAGTATGATGATAATACAAGCGCCATCAGTATCTTGAAGAACCCGGTGATGCACTCCAAGACGAAGCACATTCCAATAAAGTATCACTTTCTACGGGAGCAGGTTGCAGAAAAGAATATCATAGTTGAGTATGTGGGCACAAAAGAACAAGTGACAGACATCTTCACAAAACCACTTCCACGGGAATCCTTTGAATATATTCGCTAAAGACTTGGAGTTATTTCTACTCCAAAATGAATGCTTTTTGAATGCTTATCTTATATGTCTTAGATTTACATGAGGAAGCACCATAAGAAGACAATTCAGTCAGGGGGAGCAACCCCAGATAGAAAGATACATTTTCCATTTATGACAAAGGGGAGAGAGATTTATCAGATGCAGAAGACAGAGGCATGGTTCCAAGGAGAGCAGATGTATCAGATGTAGAGTACAGAGGCATGGTTCCAGGGGGAGCATGAGTGATATGATTTCAGTATTGCATCAGAGTGTTGCCATCAATGCCAAAGGGGGAGATTGTTGATTAAGGTTGGTTGTCATTGATGTCAACCCTTGAAGAAAGCCCCACAACACAAAGGTTTGGGTAATGGACCCAATATTGTTTTATGTAAATATGGCTCATTATTGTCTTGTCATGGTTGATAAGAAGTAAATATGGATGAACTTCAAAGTGGTCCCCTTATGGTGAAAGCCCTCACGGGAAGACGCTTTACGGAGTAAGAGAACCCATGCTTAATTGTGGAACAATGAGATGAAGGACAATGAATTGGTCAGGGAAACTATCATAGATGGATGGTGCTTGTCATGCCATTTTCGGTGGTATGTGGAATGTCACATAACTCCTCACGGTTAGAGAGTTATGACCTTGTGAAGTTGGAGAACCCAGGTTTGGGTTATGGACCCAAGTTTGTTTGATGGATAACGGTATGGTTTTTGCTATATTTGAAGGTAATATTATTATGGATGGATAGTACATGTCATTCCATTTCTGATGGTATGTAGAACGTCACATAACTCCTCACGGTTTGAGAGTTATGGCTTTACGAAGTTGGAGGATCCTCTTATGTCATCTAGTAGCCCCAAAAGGTCAAAGTAGTCAAAGTGGTTTAAGAGATTTTAGAAGATAAATAATAAAGTGAAGTGATGAGTGTACTATAATTCAAAGTGAATACAAAATAAATTATTTAAATAATAAATTTAATGGAGAAATTAGAAGTGAGTTAACCCTAAAATAAGAAAAGTGGGCAAAGTGACCTAGAAGATGTTTTTAAGGAAGCTACTTAGAAAGTATAAATAAGAGGCAAGGCTCTCTCATTTTAGACACACTTGAGAATATAGAATACCTATAGGTGTCTAAGGTAACCAAAGGGTATCTAAGCAGAATTTATGAGGAAAGTGAAGAAAAGAAGGCCGGAATTCAAGGAAGGATAAATTCTTTTGATGATGCTTTCTAAGGTATGTTTTTTTTTAGGTCATCTCTCCTTTTTCATGATAATTTTTTTTCTAAAATGATTCAGACCGTGAAATTACTATTCCATTGAGAACATATTCAAGTATATGTGGTAAAAAAATCATCTTGTGGGTTGTTGTATTTTTGGAGTTACACTCCGTGGAAAATAGGGTTTGTGGCTAGTCCCGAAACTAGTAAAAAACAAGTGTTTCAGGTAAAAACGTCATAACTTCTTCATAACAGATCCAAATTCAGTAAGACCAAATTGCTTGGTTAGAGTACAATCTGTAGTATATTGTATAACAGTTTTAGATCAATTCAAAAAATATTCCGTGCGGGGCACGCTCTACAAGGTCGCTCTCTAGAGTAAGCCAGAATTCAACAAGGTGTGTCATTTTTGCCATAACTCATTTTCTGAGAGGTTCCAAGTAGTGACACCTGGAGAAATTGCATAAAACACACTGAAGAACATTGTGTATTAGTTTTAGATCTTTATTCATTACATGTACAAAGCTATGATTATTTCAAGTTATGGTTGTTGACTAATCCAAAACTAGTCTTGTGAGACTAAAGAAACGTTTGATGAAAATGCTAGTCTCTTGTTGTTAAAGTTAAGGAAGGTTTGCAGGTATGTGATCATATACACCAAGTCTATTACAGAGTTACAAATCATATTTGGATGATGAAATTGATGAGGGCTTTTGGTTGAGATACAAGTTGGGTACATGGTTGAGACAAGTAGTTGATGAGTTGGCACATACATGAGGTGTATAGTTGATGATGTTGGTACATATTGATGAGTCATAGTTGATGAGTACTTGAAACATGATTGATACATACTTGGTACATGGTTGGTTTCACTTTTTAATGGTACAGGTTGATTACAGATTGTTTGGTACAGGTTGGTGCATGGTTGATGCATTTGTTTATGGTACAGGTTGATTACAGGTTGAGGTACAAGTTGATGCATGGTTCAGGTTTATTGGTACATGTTTACAACGGTATATCTCACAGTGATAGTGTGACAGTGGTTCCATCATTCTACTTCTACTTCAAGGCGGTTGGACGGGGCAACGACAGGTGGTTGTAGCCACCTTCCGATTGTAGCCGGAGAACATAGGGGGTTGTAGCCTCCTTCTGGTTGTAGCCAGAGAATTGGGGAGTTGGAGCTTCCCTCAGGTTGTAGCATGAGAAACTAGGTGGTTGGAGCCTCCTTTCAGTTGCAACTGAAAAACAAAAGGAAGTTGGTGCTTCCAATGAATGTAATTTTTCAAGACATATAAGATAAAATATTCCGTGGTTTTTTCCCGATTTGGATTTCCACGTAAAACACCGGTGTACTGTGTATGTGTGTGATTGTTCATTTCTTATTGCTCATTACTGGATAATAATTCTACATTGATATAACACTTGGATTATTTGGAAAAAAAAGATTATAATTACGCTATTACTGATTCCCCCCCCCCTCTCAGTAATCCAACACCATCAACTACATGCTTGATTTTTATAGATCCATTTAGAAGTCACCATAGATTTCCCTTTTTGTCTCGGAACAATGTCTTGTTGATGCCAAGAGACTAGACAATCTCCAACATCAACATTTTCGACCTCTCGCGGGGCTAGGCGAGAAGAGATAGGAATGTTACCCTAGACTTTAAGCCCCGGACAAGAAAGCACATTGAACTCTAAGCCAATTTTCCCTTAACCTATAGTTAAAACATGGATTCATTTGCTTTATAATTTAACTTTTTACAATATTTAATTTTTACGTGATTTTATGTTATTTACAATTTTAATTATTTATATGTGGGGTTTTTTACATTTAAAGTAACAAAATTAAATTAATAAAATAAATGGAAATAAATAAAAATTTAATTACATGAAAAGTTTATTACCTAACATTAGTTAGGAATAGAGAAATAACATTTTTATGTTTTTCTTTAAAAATTAGAATATAATTAAAAAATAATAAAATTAAAATAGTAAAATAAACAAAAGTTTATGCATACTAATCAACTAATAAATAAAATTTTATAACATAATTATAACTAAATAAATATGTTTTGTTTGTTTTTTTTAAATTTTATTTAACTTTATTTTTTATTCCGAAATCAAAGTGTTAAATAAATAAAGATGAGGAAAATTGAGGTCTTTAAAGAAAAAATCAAAGATATATTTTAGAGTGAAAAAGAACTCGATTTTCATTAACAAATCTAATTCATCTAACAAATGCCGAGTGTTCATCTCTACAACAGTTCCAGCATTAAGGAATTTGATGCATCGTTGCGCAGGCTTTCCACTATATTATGACTGTCAAATAATTCCGAATTCAATTTCACCAACTTGGCTCTTCATTCATGTTTGCTTGCATCATAACCAGATATTCCAACATCTACGTTGACCTCACTCATGCAGGGAGGCTTGCACATTACCTCTGATTTTCATTATGTAAATCGGAAAAAATAACGCACATCTTCTTTCTGAATGTGCTGATAAAGATCATTACCATTTTCACATGATGCAAAATAGTTTAGTCGCTCTTAACGCCAACTTCCGAATGAGCTATTTGCAATGATATTGACCAGTTGGCATTTTTCAAAGTCCAAAATGCCTTTTTTTTATTGGTGTGAAACTTATAGTTTCAACAAAAATTAAACTCTTTTGCATTCGTGAGCCCACATGAACGTGCTAGTCATATAATGGTAGGAAAGACATGAAGTATTAATCCCAAGACAAGTTCGAAGCTAAACTTTGGTTTTGGTTAAACAAGTCATTGCAAACATGGTAACATGATAAGATCAAATAATATATATTTAGTTTTGGTTATATATAATATTATTTATCTTTACATTTTGAGCATTAAAAAAAAAAGTGAAAGGGATGATATAACTTTATGAGTGATGAGATATAACATGGAGAAAGAGACATGGGACATGTAGACATCTAATAATTCGGTCAATTCCTTTAAGTTTCAACATTGCGACCATACTCCCCCTGGAACCCAAACACTCTGATTTCTCAGAAGGTGCTGATGGAGTCCTTAGAGCAACATCCGTCGATCCCTAGTCGACAAGTGATCCAATCATATCATTTATTCACTCTTTGATTTACTTTCTCATCCAAGGTTATGTAGATAAGGTGGAAATAGGGTTTTTGTACATGTGCGTTATTGGCAATAATAGATGGCGTGAATAATGCGAGGAGTGAGCAGAGGGCTCTGCTTAGAAATAAGTCAAGCATCAAAATAAATTCACTAAGAACAATGCGCCAACATTTAACGAGAATAAGCGAAACTTTGCGCAAGTAGCGTGACTCGGGAGGGAGCCTGACAACACTTTGTCAACTAAGTATTGTTGACAAAAATCGTCGTCAACGTGTCTCATACATCATTTTTTTAAGATATACTGGTATTCTTTTGTTATGGCATTTTGCCATACCTGTTCACCTATCGCTTCTCCATGACAGGGAGTCTCAGAATCAATGGAGTGGCTCATGGTTGAAGGGTAGCTTGAAAATCTCTTTTGCTTTCTCAGGATGTCCCTTAAGGGACTTGTATGTTCCTCTGCCTTTTGCAGAGTTTTTTCGACCCTAGGCAGGCCTTTTATGCCCTACTGCAATATCTCTGGGCATATCAACCGGAGCAGCTGAATCAACTAGAATATTGTTTGTCTCCCTCTGAATTGTTGAAGGGGGAGAAGGTATTGTCTCTTCCTTCTTTTTATTTTGTTTTGACTCCCTCTTGAGTCAAGTAACTCTCTCTGAAGTCTGAAGGATGGAAGTCTTCTTTTATTTTCTTGCTAGATCTTTTATGTCTTCTTGACTAGCATAATAATCAATCAATAAGGTTTGGACTCCCGTACCAGGGATAATGGTCCAAGTCATGAGGGCTCCCACGATGGAGATAATACCCTTCACTTATTAAGAACACAATCAACTATAAAGTTAATGATCAACCAATTTGCATGGATCTGTAGTCATGTTCAATTTTGGGTTTGGTTTAGAGGAAGTACTCCTCCTCTCTCTTATCTTCATTCTTTTGGGGTGGGTCTGGATCAATGTCAACAGTGGAAGCATATTGTATTCCTTTCTTCATGGTTGGACAATTTCTTGCATAGTGTCCATATTTGTCACATCTGAAGCACTGAATTTCTGAAACATCTCTTCTCTGATTATGACCTCAGGCTGATGGAGACTTCTCATCTTAGAATGTTTGCCTGAAGTTTCTTTTGAATCTCCCTCCTTTCTTTGTATGAAGTGAAAGAGCATGGTTTTCATCAGGGGAGTCTTCCACTCCTCTATTTATAAGTCTAAGTTCTTCTTGAGTA
>ML787846.1:467022-480193 GCA_009831015.1 Picea engelmannii | reverse complement strand
GGATAAAGTAAGTGATTGAGTATCCCACTTGGGGAGGCATCACTTGCTTTGATCCTTGAGTGCTTGAGTGGTTAGTTGTCAGTGAAGGCAGTCCAAGTGGAGTAAGTGCCACTTGGGGCATGCTTGGCTTAGGGTGTGAATTGATCAAATCTCTTGTATATCTTGTGCATTTGTGTATCTTGTATTTAATTGTAGATCTTGTATATTGTTGTAAACTTGTAACACTATGTAAGTAAAATTCATCTTTGTAACGAAACACCTTCAAATATAGTTGACCCCATAGCCCAACATTAGGCACTAGTCCTTAGTTGACTTAGGGAAAGGGTTGACTCACATTTAGACTTAGACCTGCACTTGCATTGCTGCTTGTCATCCTAGGCTAGTTTTCCCCTTAGCCTCTAATCAATTGAAATTCACTCCTAGAACACTTAACTTAAAATTAATTTAGTAATTTAGGGACTACCCCCCTTGGCTTCCCTAGGAGTAAGCCTAGAAGGAAGAAGTTCCCGTCAAGGTGACAGTGTGGGCAGGAACTTAGACATTGTGTCTCCGAGGGCACACTAAGTGAGCAAGACTTAGTTCACGTTTGCAAGTGTGCATAAGGACGGCAACAGGAGCAATTGACTAATACATTGGTGAAGTATACGAAGATGTATAGCAACAATAATCACAATGCAATACTTCACAATAAATGCTTTATAAAAGCTTCAGAATGAGCAAGAATGATTAATTATCAATATCATAACAACAACATTCACCAGAAGCAAATTATCTTTTCAATTGCTTTAAATGCTGCAAAGTATGACTATAACTTAAGTGAATAATAGCAACAATAGAGGTTAGTAGGTCAATCTAAACTAGGGTTAGAAGGTGTTAGTTGTTCAAGATTTGGATGTTTGAGAGTTGTGATCAAAACACTCGGGGGAAAGAGATCTTAGAACAACGTCTTCTTAGGGCAAATGGAGTCAATAAGTGGCTGCAAGAATTGAAGGAACAAGATGATAGTAATGGAGCCAAAGAGAAGAGAAATTTGATGGATGAAGTGTTGGTAAGCCAAGGGTTCAACCATCAAACCCTAGGGGAAAACAACTATTAAGGTGTAGGGCCTTAATGGGTTTTCCTCCCTCTCTAGCTCAATGAAAAGATAAAAATGGCTCGATGAAGTGACAAGTACTAGGGTGATGCAAAGGCAAGGCCCTAGTAATGGCTTCAAGAAAAACGACTCCTTGGCATAATCGAGTAGGTAGATAGCAATTGGAAAAAGGACTATAACAAGTGCTTGATATCTAGGGTTTAATCCAACAATTTCATTAACAAAATGCAAAGTAAAACACTATAAGCATTCAAATAAGAGAAGAATTACAAAAATTTACTCGCATTCACCATGTATCATCAATGCAAAACCCTAGTTGTGGACTTTCCACCAAGAAAAATGCCAATTACACCATAGAAAGCCTTCCTTCAACAAGTGCGCACTAGAATTTCAGCCAATGAGCCCCAAGAGAATGCAAATTTCAAACCTCACACAAATGTGAGTGAAAGATGATGAGAAAAAGAGAGTTTTAGCTCTCTACTTATACAATAGCAATGACCCTAATTTTACTTTTAGGTCACAAAAGGCTGACATGACCAATTTTACATCAAAATATTGTTTTACATTGAATGTCATAATTAAAAACCTAATCAAGCATAAAAGTTGATGTCATGCCCTTTTAGGGTGACGTTAGGCCCTTTTAGGGCAATGTTGGCCTCCTGGAGCAGAACATTGGGCCTCCTTGGGCCTCAGGAGCCTGCCACACGTGCCACTTGGCACATAACTGCCTCCCAAAACCTTCACAAGCGTTGGATGATGTCATGGGTGTCCTAGGTGACGTCATGGGCCTTTGAAGGCCTACGTCCTGGTGGAAAGGGCACAACCCCCCTGGGTACAGGTTTGACAAGCTGCCTCTGGTGGAACGTCCTCGTCTTCTTCGGTGCAAACCCTTTGATCTGTCTCTGCCCCCTGCTGGGGTCTCAGCATCCATATGGTGGGATTTCATCCCCATGGAGGTCCGAACTAATCATCTCCCCATGTGTACCTGTCCATAAGGGTACCTGTCCATCGAGTATGGTCCTGAAACATCAACAGATACGCCCTCCATGGGCTCATAAGTCACAGAGATCATAGCAATGTCAATCACATCTAATCATCAAGTTATTAAACATGTGCATAAAACCCTTATTTGCCCGAACAAGTGCTCAAAGACATTATACTAATCTACAAGCCAAGTTTAGAGGAAATGCAAGGACATCCAATTGGGCTAATGCTCACTGGATGTGGGATGTTTCCGGGAGAAATCAAATCCAAGCCATGTGAGTGGATGAGGTGGTAAGGGATGTCTGGGCAAAGGGTGCAGTGATAGCAGGGAAATGTATGGCTTACTCGTGGGTGCCTCTGTAGAGGGTGAGCTGCATCTGTCAAGGATGCAAATGTTTCCAAGCCCATTCATGCCTTTTGTCTTTATTTTATTTCTTTTTCTTCAAGAATCTAGTTAAGGGACACTGCCTTGGCATGGCGACTAGTGGTGGCAATGCTACCCACAAACATTTCACGGAGATGAGAAGGTTGGTTCGTGATGAGACCCCCTTTCTCTTGGCTATGCCACCAAGAGCCACTAACCTGGCGTAGTAACCAACTCTTGGTAGTGTCATACCGCTACATGCCCATGGACCTAATAGGTTGGCTCATGATGAGACCCCCTATCCTCCAACTAGGTCTTGTTTTATTATTTTATGGGTCCCTCTGTTTCTTACTGAGAAGCTTTTTACTGCTTTCTTGGGGATCCCTAGGCGAAGCATCTCAAGGTTTCATTCTTTGGCTTATATCTTTTGCCAGCTACTTTTACCTTCTAGGCCTTTAGCCCCTTCTTCCCACAAGGTAAGGTACAAACCTTAAATATTTGGCCAACCCAATGCCCGGACCAGTGTAATGGGACGGATGAGCGAGAAAGAGATGGAAAGTGGTAAGTATGGTGGGAGCGGACAATGGCTTCTCATGAATCCCCCCAGTGGCAGCTCAAAACCTATGGGCACTAGCTTACTAGGGCATCCTGTCATTCCCCCCAGATATGGTCAAGTGGATAGGTATAAGATCCAAGCATCCGTTAGAAACAAAAGGAATTGAATGCACATATTCAAAGGTTTTGAGGATCAAAGTGACACATACAATGATACTCGGACTCATTACCTCATGGAGCAAGATCCAATTCTGCTACAAGACCAGGGCGAGGTGACAAGATGTTGCTTCTGTTGACAAAGTGGAGGCGCTGAAGAATGAAAAGATGGGCCTGCCAGGGCCATGCTCAAGACGATCTGGCTCTCGGTACTCCATGTCTAGGACCTGTGGGCCTCGAGACATAATCTCCTTAGTTATCCCTAAACTGGGGGATAACAATCCCAAATTTACACTTTGAATCCTTAGCATACAAGGATTGTTCCTCCATAATGCTCAAGATTTGGTCTACATGCTTGAGATGATCCTCCCAAGTCTTGCTATATATCAGCAAGTCATCAAAAAAGACTAAGAGAAACTTCCTTGACTACTTGTTGAAGACATGATTCATGCATGATTGAAAGGTGGTTGGCGCATTAGTTAGCCCTGTTATCCCCATTTTGTGGATAATTAACGAGATTATGTCTCGAGGCCCTCAGGTTGCAGATATGGAGTGTCGAGAGACTACATGACCAGCAGTACCCGTTTTCACAAATGGGTAGCCCACTCA
The DNA here is from genome assembly GCA_009831015.1 of Picea engelmannii. NCBI lineage: Eukaryota > Viridiplantae > Streptophyta > Pinopsida > Pinales > Pinaceae > Picea > Picea engelmannii. Next base: position 476,432 of record ML787846.1, on the reverse strand, counting down.
CCACGACAGATGGTCACAAGTTTGCAGATGGCATCCACCACACCAGTTGTCTTCCGGAAGGCAGTAGGCCTTGCTCCATGAGGTACAAGTCAGTATTATGGTGAGCATCATTTCAATATTTAAGCCACTTGATTATGTTGTATCTTAGATTGCTCTAGATTTCATGATATGTGCATGGACATTATGCCTTTTGCCCTGCTTCACCTTGGTGGTTGACATTGTGCCCTAGTAAGTGGTTTTCCTTGGGGATCGGTTTGCCACTGGGAACTCCCTTAATGAGCCATCGTACCGTTCCCGACCATACTTACCACTTTCCATCATTTTTCCCCTCCATTTCCTTATCTCTTGGGATTTTAGGGTGTATTGACCCAAGAAGGGGTTGTCCCTCATTCTATGGGAAGGTGTTAAAGGCCCAGAGGGGTTGGTGTTGGGTAAAAGACAAAAGGCTTGTATAAACCTTCCAGATGCTTTGCCCAGGGATCACCCAAGAAAGAAATGAAACACTTATCTTTGAATAAAGGGGACCCACAATATAATAAAGAATGCTTAAAAGGTTAGTTGAAGGATAGGAGGTCTCGTCACGAGCCGACCTATCACGTCCATGGATATCTAGTGRTATGACATTGTCATCATCTGGTCACCAAACTAGGTCAATGGCTCTCAGTTGCATGGYTGAKAGAAAGGGGGTCTCATCACGAGCCAGGCTTCTCATTTCCATTAGGTGTTTCTRGGTGRCATTGCCACCACTTGGTCACCACGCCAGGGCAGTGACCTTCAATCTCTCCTTATGCTATATTGAAAGAAAATAAAGAAAGAAAGATAAAAGGCARTTGATGGGCTTGGAAAAAGTGCATTGCGGACGAAGGTACCACACACCCTCTACAAAGGCACCCATGAATGAGACACTACGACCCCTTGTATGTCATGAGCCCTATGCCCATTGAGTCTTGACCCCAACCACTTCATCCACTTTACATGGYTTAGAGAGGGATCTCGTGGAAACTCTCCTTGAGCTAGAGMAAGATCTACCCAATAGGACACCTCGTCAACCCTCCCATATTCAAGATTGACAAGTCGCATAGTGTCTTTAAACTGTTAATTGTTTGACRTAGTGATCTTTGATGCACATGCTTAGATGGCTTATTTATTGATTGGATTCACTTACCATGATGTTATGACTTGAGATCCTTGGAGGGCGTGCTCATTTGTCTTTGTAGGACCTAGTTGGTCGACAATTTTGGGAGAACAAGCCTAGCTTGGGCTTGCATAGGGCTACAAGCCCACAAGTTGGATGTCAGGTTCTCGTATGCCAGATGAGAGAGATCAGACTTGGACGGCCTTGATGATGACTTGGACAACCTAGCCCACCCCTTATTTGCCAAACGATTTGCCCAGGAGGGGAAAAACGTTCCACTTTTGAGCTTGACGTCATGATTTTAGGGCTAGGGCATGGTGGTGAGGTGCCACTCTTTGGACACATGGACGTTTGAGGAGGAGAAGGGTCTTCACCTAGATGAGAGTGCTTAGATGCTTGATATGTGACCTTTGGAGGCCTATCCATGCTTCTCTAACACCAATGACTTCCTCAAAGTGGCAAAATGTCCCCTAAAAGAGTGACATCCTCCTAAATTAGGGTTTTATTTCTGCAAAAAGTGAAATTTTAAGTGAAATGTTTAGTATTACTTTGTTAAGGGGGCAAGATTAGGGTTGTTGACCACTAATCTTGGGTTTGACTCCTTAATTTGTGGACAAGCAATGTGTAATGTCCCTTTCCAAATAGGATCTCCAGAGAGGAGGCCTAATGGTCTAAATAGCCTCGTTAGACTATAGACAGGGCCAGAAAGGGGTAAACAGGGTTACTAGAGGTCACTTCAGCTGAGGGTGTTATAATTTGAAAGTGACATTGAGCTAAAAGTGGCTAAAAGTGCTTTTAAGACAACTTGAGCTAAAAATAGAACAGATGAGATAAAAATAAAGTCAACAACAAATTAGGGTTTTGGGCAGCTATAAGAGAAGGTAAAGTGACCTAATTCATCATTATGCAGATTTTGACTTGTCATTGAGGAGAGAGGCGCATCTCAAGAGAGATAGCTCAGTGGATTCCAGGAGGAATACACTAGTGGTTGATTTCGGTGTTGAGAGACACACCCTAGTCACTGGGGAGATCGCACAGGTCTTCCATCAGTCTTCAGCAGTAGTTATATAGGTTCCAACAGCAAGGGTGCACTTATTCAGGGTGAGGGCGCAACTTTTGAGGAGGTATTGAGTCGACTTGTCCCATCCAGGGAGAATCCAAAGATTCTCTTCCGACCCAGTTGAGAGGAAGGCAAGGTGCATCTATTGCCCGGTTTCTCATCAGATTACGATGGAGAAACCATCTGGGGCACATTTTCAGTCGTTGAGGTTGCAATAGTTGGGGAGGACACATTTGGGGTTCCCAAGCGATCATCAGATTAGATCCAGGGAAATCCTTCCGGCCCATTTCACAGTAGGCCAGGGCACTCAGTTGGAGACACTTATCAACCGATTGCGACGATAGAATCACTAGGGCGCAGTTTTTCGATAGCAGAGGGAGCGCATTTCCCAAGGGGGATCCATCCGGGGTCCAGACATACCAGCAGAGGGTCGATCAGTCACCAGGATTGAGAGAGATAGTAGGACGCACTATTTGGGATGTTTTCTAGGAAGATCTGAGGGATCTATCCACCAGGGCAAACTTTCCAGACTTGCAGTAGTTGTTGTATGAGTTGTCGTAGCTTGCAGCAGATCTTACACCTCTTCCATTGATACCACAATAGTCTTCTATTATCAGGTACTATTGTTTTAGTTTACTTATTGTATTCCGGCTAAGATCCTTTTGTCACTGATCTAGCCGAGTGATTTATTTTATTCAGCCGCATTTGGCATTGTACTCTGCAGAGATATCATAATATATAGTTTGCAGTCTTTCGTCTCATTTACTATCTATATGCTCATTTATATGTTGTAAAAAATTAATTATACACATACACATCTAAAACACATCCAGAAACCCCCAGTGTATCAGATCAGATCAGATAGTGATCATATGAGATTAGCAGTATTTCCTTAACAAGCCAGGTCAGGAACATTATAGTGGTATCAGAGCTTTCTTCCTGCCAGCCTGTGAAGAAAGTACTACTCATGACCCCATGATTCCGGGAACAGGTGAAGAATACCCAGAGGGTCGAGGACATATTGGGGACAAGTACATCCAGTACCGCAAAGGTCATAGCAGAGATCAGAGAGACAGGAACAGAAGGGACTACACTCCCTTCCACACTCAATCCGATACAGAGCCATAGTTAGAGGACAGAGAGCATATCAGCTCTAACACAGAGGCAAAGATAGAGAGGACTATGGGTGACCGGCGTGAGACACTAGAGGGCAGGGGGAAAGGCCCTGAGACACATGTTGACAGTACGTAGGCCATGTTGAATGACCTAGCTAGAGGACAGAGGGACATGATGAACGCCATACAACAAATGGCCATCATTACACAGATGATCCATCATAGCGTGATCACTATAGGTGCCAATGCCGCAAGAGGAGCGAGTGGTTCAAGAGGACACCGGGGAGGTGGGGCCAGTGGATCTCAGGGAAGAGCTAGTGCACCCTTCATCAGTTCAAGCCTACACATCATCTAGGAGGATTCCTCGACCTTTATACGCACAGTTCCAGGGAGGACAACCATTGGGACAGCCAGGGCATGCAAGAGGACAACCAGGTCATGGACAGGTGCCACAGGATCCGTTCGGGGAGTACATGAGAGACTACTTGGCACTAGGACTAAAGTTCCATGTAGACATGAGTTTGTTGGACTATTGTTCGATCAGATATCAAAATAGACCCCGGGAGGCACAAAGGGGCAATGGGCGGACTCGCAACATGGACTTCATCAAGAAAGTGGAAAAGCTAAACATTCCTACTTTCGACGGATCATCGAGATGCTCAGCTCAGGCATGGGTACAAAAGCTTGACACATACTTCAAGCTTAACCCGATGACGGAGTCATAGGCTATCAGTTTCGCCACTTTGCACTTGGATGGGGAGGCCCACGAGTGGTGGTACCATGGGCTGGTGACCTTGGGTCACATCCACATTACTTCATACTTGGAATTCACTGAGAGGTTGATGGAGAGATGCAGAGCTCCATTTCAAGGACCTTACACAATTGAGACAGATAGGATCAGTCGAGACCTTCATCACAGAGTTCCAATAGAAGGCAGTGGTCGTATTCGATATATCAAAGCACAGACTGGTGATGTTGTTCACTGAGGTATTGACGGAGCCATTGAGAGGTTGGGTTAAGGCTTTCAAGCCTCTCACCCTACAGGAAGCCATTGTGCGCACGAGAGACATGGGAGACTCAGCACTAAAACCCAAACCTGTTACCAAACCCTTTGTACCGCAGAGAGACAAGGATCAGAGAAATCCTCAAAGGGAATGGAAGGGTAAGCCCAAATTGGACGATGACACCAGACGAGAGTTGATGAGGAAGAAGCTATGCTTCTCTTGCAGAGACCCTTGGGTTCCAGGCCATAGGTGCATGGGCAAGGGAGAGATCCATTATATTGAGGTGGCAACAAACAATGTGGATAGTGAGGAGGAGGAGCAGGACAACGAATCCAGTAGCTCAGAGAAGGAGCCATCATAGGCATAGGAGCAGCCTCCACGGAGATCACCAACACCAGCATGGACCCACCCACCGGTAGCACCACAACCTCCTAAGCAGGTTAACGCATGGAAACCAACAAAGTGAGGAGTCATAGAAACCCTTTCCGGTGTTCCCAGGTATGACACCCTCCGGATCAGAGGGACTTGTTGCCGCCTTATACACACCTAGGAGACGTGGAAGAAATCTTCAATCCACTCGGTGTGTCTTAATCCTCAACTCCTCCGTCTAGGTTAACTCCTAGTGAAGCCAAGGGGGGTAGTCCCTAACAAATATACTAAGGCTTGAACTAAACTAAGTACAAGAAATAAATCTAGGAGTTTTATTCTTTCATCAACCAACCATAAAATGAAAATACACAGATCAGTTATTCACCACGATATATTTTAAACATGTACTTGCATAAAAGGATACTTAAGACATAATTGTTAGATGCAAGTAAAAATCAAATTGCTTTAAGTAAATGAAGCATATGGCTTTGCAAAGTGTGTAAATGAGACCAGTGCCTTAAAAGTAATCATGGGCAGTGTAGTTTGTGTATTTTATTAAGGTAAATTGAAGTTCAGTTAATGAGGGAATGTTAATTGCAAGTAAATGTTTGTCTAAACTAGATTTGGTCCTTTAGGAAAGGTCCCTAAAGTGGAGGTTGAGTAATGTCGCAGATCCAACAGGGTAAACCCTCTAATTTGACACACAAGCCCAAGAAAGTGTGAAGAGATCCGATAGAGAAAACCTAGATCTCAAAGTTTCCGCCAGATAACCTCACAAATTCCCTTACGTTTCCACTAAAGAGAAGATTCCTTAAAGGATTTTCCTAATTATTCTATCACCACTGACCAACTCAGCGTGTATAAAACTTACTCCCAGCAGATCGAGACTAGCTCGCAATTGGAAGGGTCAGGAACTGCACTGAGAACTGAGGGAAAATGTTTATTTTAAACAAGAAATCAAATGTTGAAATTGAAATGTTTTTTAATTACTAATGTCTTCACTGACCAACCTCTTTTGGAGGAGCTAAGGAGACAGGTTATTTGCCAACTTCGAAAATTGCAGAAAATAGAATTAACTAGCAATTAAAGATTATTGTGATTGCAAAAGGAAATCTAAACTAGGTTGTGGTTTGTTTTATCTTTAAAGTTGAATGTGAACTTGTTAGAGCACTTAAAACAAAAGGACAAAATGAAACAAGCCAAGACACAAGATCTCAAAACACGATACACACACCCTCCCCCCCCGGGGGGAAAAGCAAAGTGAGGCCTCCTTTAGCTCACTAATTTTATTATCACGGTTACAATTGCTCTTTGAAGAGTCTTTGAGATCTCTTTAAATGAGAGATAAGGACCCTTATATATGGATCAAAAGGAAAAATGTTTTTTTTTTACAAGTTTCTTGATAAAAATGGGTCACTTTGGGCTTCTTGATTGCTTCAAATCTTCAAGATTTGGACTAAGTATCCCTTTATCCTTGCACAGACCTGCACAAAACAGCCAACAAACAATAGCAAATGTGGCCAAAAACACTTTAGGAGTGTCTTTGGTTATTAGTATATGAAACTAAAAAAAATTATATGTAAAAGTCTATGATGAATTAACAAAATCTCTAAGTCTGAACTAACTAAACAAAACCTTTTCTTACTGAAAATCTTTGCTGTCCTAAAATAGAAATTAAAACCATAAGAATTTGCTCAAATTTAACTTTTAAATTCTTGAAATGTGACTACCTTTATCTATGAGAAATTCTCTAAAGATTAAGGTAAAAATCAGCCACTAGCAAGCTAGATTTCAGAAATAGCTTTAAGATCTATCTACTTGCCTTTAAAACATACAAAGTGATTTAAAATTTCAGCCTTAAACTTTACTTTGTATGTACTTTGAACCAATTAACCAAAACAGAAATTTAATGAGTGAGAAAGAGAGGAAAGGAATCACTTTGATCTTCCTGGAAACTTGGGCATATGGAGTCTTGTTGATGGGTCAAAGAGGGACTATGTCTTTCTTGGATCTTGAAGACAAAGATAGGTACAAACAAGACCAATCTCCTCTCCAAGTATGAGAACCTGCAACACTTATAAATCTCTTGCCAACAAAGGATTAGTAGAACGGTGCTATCTACATAGAATGTTTCATAAAGACAAACACATTAAGCAAAATTGATATGTATTATAAAATTTTCAGATGTACATAAGCAATAAGACTATCAAGCAAGCAAGCTTTTCTAATCTTATGCAACTTGGAGATAGCTCCACTAAATTGGCCACTTACTAACAATTGAAAGAAAGATAAAACGAAATTGCAAATATACCTCACAAATTAGCACATTGACATAGATGCTCCACACATGAAATTGACATAAGATTGTAGCCTCCAAAGCCTTTTATTTCAATTCACAATGATAGTACAAATTACAATGCAATAGCAATCCTTAGCCCAACTCTAACTAGCTTGTACAATGGGTGGATGCTTTCTTATATAGCCAAAGATGAAATATTGAGAGATGAGGAGGGCGCACCACTTGGTGAAGAGGGGCGCACCACTTGGAGGAGAAACCCATGCCAAGTGTGGAGAGTGTGGCTGCCACCTCTCACACACCTCACCCAATTCGCCACTTGTAGCAAATGAAGGAATATGGGGGTGCCACCTCTCAAGAGGTTGGCTGCCCCTCTTGGGAATGCACCACCTCTCAAGAGGTGTGCACCCTCTTATGAGCACATGCTTATAGTATCATACCACTTGTCTCCCTTTTACTCCTTGACCAATAGACATCACCCTTTTGCTGCCACATAGCCTTTTGAGGCTTTATTTTGTCTCCAACATGTCCCCACTTGTTTCCTTGATTTTCTTTGCTTAATTTTGACTTTTTTGGGTTTTTTTGAGCAAAATTGATTTTTAAGTGATTAAAATCACTAATTTTGCTCAGCCAAGTGGGTACTAAGGTAATAAGGGTGCTCTAAGTCCAAAAATGAGCACCACCAAGGCATATTAAGTCCCCTAGTACCACTTTTTTAATACATATTTATTTTTTAATTAAAAATTTCTGTTTTGCGGAAATTTTTTAATTAAATGAAAAAATTAAAAAAAAACTAAGGGGGACTTAGCACATTTCCATAAGACTCTAGGAGTATGTTTAGCATGGTAATATACATTAGACACTAGGCTTAGATCCATGCTAAGGCCTAACCATGGGTATATACTCCAGCTCTGGAGGGATTGAGTGAAAAAACTCATAAATTATAAATTGCTCGAACAACAAAATATAATAAATAAGTAAAAAAAAACACTCCAGATTACAACTCATGCTTAGGACTAAAGTGGCTAATACATTTTACAAGTTCATCATGCAGCATCTCTTATTACATTTTTTTATGGAAATGTGAAAAAATTGATCTTTATTGACCGGCTGAACTTCTGAATTCTGAACTTTGAACAATAATGTTCAATCTTTGGCGGCTCGCTAGAAGTCCATCCTAGTGCAACTTTGATGGATAACATTGGCTCCATATGGGGACGTGTGCTTGATCTTTTATTCTTTGAAGGAAAGTATACGAGAATCCAGAATCATATGAGCTGCATCACCGACACTTTGTCAAAATCCAGAATCATATGAGTTGCATCACCGACACTTTGTCAATAACATGTCCATATATAAAATCCAATACTAAACATAAGTTGCAGAAATAATATACATGTATGTATACAATTTTGAAAAATAAACTATGTACAAAGTTTACAAAATAAATTATATATAAAAAATAAACTATGTACAGAAAATAAAATTTTTAAAGTACAGAGGATAGAGTTTAGAGAATATGATACAAAAGATGCCCCATGGACATCAGCTGAATTCATTGAAGAAGAGCTTGAGAAGTTGACCATTTATTAGTATTGGAAACCTCTCACCATCCAATCTGCTTAGGACAAAGGAGTTTTTTCCAGCTACATCCTGGATAATATATGGCCCTGCCCATAGACTGTCAAACTTGTCGTTGATTCTTGGTTTCTCTTTCCGTTTGTCCCATAGAAGGACCATATCACCTGCATGGAAATCCCTTTGTTTTGAGGATTTATCAAAGGTCTTCTTTATCTTTATTGATTTCTTATACTTTGATCTAAGGCTTTCCTTCTGTTTTCATCTAGTTCAATTATTTAATCAATCTTGTTTTGAGGAAAGTCCTCGTCTAAACCATACTTCTGGACAAACTGATACACTGGAAGCTTCAGATGAACTGGCAAAGTGACATCAAGACCGTTAACCAACTCAAAAGGACTCTTCCCTGTTGAACTCTTCTTTGTGATCCTGTCAGCCCAAAGTGCAAACTTGATCTTATTATCCCATGACCTCTTGTTATCCCCAACAGTTTTCTTAAGTATTGTCATTAAGTTTTTGTTGCTAGACTCAGCAAGACCATTGCCTTGGGGATAATAATTTGAAAAGTGGGATAATATAATGCCATATTTAAAACAGAATGAGGATAATTCTGTAGAACTAAAGGCCTTGGCATTATCAGTAGTTATCTTTGTTGGCACACCAAATCTAGTGATAATTCTGTCTTCAAGAAAGTCCATGACCACTTTATCGGTTGCTGACTTGGTGGGTATAGCCTCTACCCACTTTGTAAAATAATCAGTTGTTGTGATTATCCAAGTATAGCCATTACTTGAATTATCCTTGAACTGACCAATGAAATCAAGCCCCCACTGCTGAAAAGGGGCTTCCACCA
>ML787846.1:410625-440979 GCA_009831015.1 Picea engelmannii | reverse complement strand
CCACCCTCCTACAAATAAATGATTGAATAATCAACAACACAGATAAATCGTTTCTTACCACTTCTTCACTGTCTTGCAATTCTTCTCTGCTACACTATTCTTTTGCTTTATTCATACTTGGCTTGACTTGTTGTCTCTTTCTATCCATTCTTTCTCTGTTCTTCTCATGCTCTTTTATATGTGTACCTTCTGCTCTCTTATCGCTTTATCTTCTGTTCAGGTTCTGGACCTTTTATCAGTCCTTTCTTCACCCTGCACATACTGTCATTTTACCTTTCTACAATTCAAATTATTTTTCCAGTCAGAACAACTAACCACACATTGTCTCTAAACTTTTCTTTTATGCACACATTCCTCAGTAGTTCCACTTCGAATCTTCAGGGGCAAAAGAAAAACGTCTCAGCAACTGAAACACCAACCGATCAAGAAGCATGAATCAATTTTGCTAATTGATTGCTAACCAATCAATAAACTATGAGATGAAACAGTAGCCCTCCGATCATATTCAAGTTTACCTGCACCGTTGGATGAACTTTATTAATCTTGCCTTTAAATTGGGTTTCGACATTTCGGCATTCCTGTGGCCAAGTGTCTCGACACTTCATGACGCGATCTCCGAAACTCCGATACAAATATTTTCTGCCCTGGCTCCTTCCCTTATATGACCATGGCCATGACCAAGCGCTTATGCATAAACCGCTTTCCTCAGATTCAACTTTTTCTTTTCGGCATTTCGGGATCCCTGTGGTGAAGCTTAACACCTCTAGCTTCTACCTCCATCTTCCATCAATGTGATCAATGACTATGACCACGCACTTATGCATAAAGCACTTTCGCGATTTCGCATTTCATGAATTCGGCTTTTCGGGATCTCGCAAACTTATGACTTTCATTGACCCTGATCGACGGTCCACGATCTCAATGAATCGACGGTCCAAATTTCATCACGAATTTGCATCTCGTGGTTTCTTGGATGGAGATTTTCGTCACTCAAAGTCGCGATAGACGAAACTCTAAAATGGAGCTTAGATCCATGGTCCACGTTCTTTGGCGTATTGACGGTCCAGATCTCATATCGCGATCTCGCATCTCGCGAGTTTCCACCCCATACTTCGTTGACTCCAAGTCAACGAAATTTCGATCGCTTGCCACATGTTCTATGATTCGACAGTCCAGATCTGATCTTGATTCAACGGCTGCGATTGAATCACGATTTCGACATTCTTGTTGCAATGTTTCTTGCCTCTCGAAGTCGTGATTCATGAAACTCCGAAATGGAGTTGAGATCAATGGTCCAGATATGATCTTGATTTAACGACTATGATTAAATCACGATTCCTTCGATGGAGGTTCTTGTCACTCCAAATTGAGATAGGCGAAACTCCGAAATGGAGTCGGATCAATGGTCCAGATCACACCTTGATCTGATGACTGCGATTAAATCGCAATTTTGCATATCGTGATTTCGATGGTTGTGTTTCTTGCCTCTCCAAGTCGCGAGTCGCGAAACCCCGAAATGGCGTGGGATCAACAATCCCGATCAACACTTGATCTGACGGTCATCGAGAATTGTAAATGGGATCCAACGATCAGAAATGCTACTTTTTCTCCCGAGCTTACTTTGTTCTGCTTACTCTGATCTTGCCATCGATGATCTACAAACAATCCTCTGCACTATCTCTTCTAAGCTTATTTGAATATTCTATGCAACAAATTCTCTTAATGTCCATCTATTACATACTTTCTGTACTCATGCCATCTACACTGTTGTACTTACCATCAATGACAAGTATACAAGCATGCGTTGTCTGATAAATGTTTTCCAACAGGTGGTAACAGTATAAGAAGGCTTATAAATGATACATTGCATGGACCTTGCTTGTGCAAGTTATTTATGCTTGTTTTGAATGTGACACCCACCATGTGGGACGCTTGAAAAAATTACACCAAACTGGTACAATTATGGACAATATTACCACCTTTGAGCAATTAGCAATCTACATAAACAACCTATCTATTTCATATTTTAAAGAATGTTTCATCAGTGGTTTCAAGGAAGCTATTCGAGCACACATCATGATGTACCACCCAAACACATGGTTGGAAGCTTGTGACAAAGCTAAAGAAGTTGAGATAGTGATCAATGCACAAACCAAGAGACCTTTATTCACCACTCCCTAGCCCCCTTGTGGAAACTACCCCAATCTCATCCAAAGGACATCCACTCCACATCCATAAGTTATATCTCGAAGAGATGGAAGAACGTTAACACCTCTATCTTTGTAATAATTGTGATGATCTATATTTCAAAGAGCACAAACATAAAGAATGAAAGTTATTTCAAATGGATGTATCTCGACATGACTACTCAAAGGATATTCCTCTTGAAGATACGCCTGAACCAACCTTGGAAGACACCACCCCTCCCATGGAAGATGAAACCCCCTTGCAAGCTCCTTGCGAGGAACCCTAAATTTATTTCCATGCCCTATAAGGTTTCTCGACACCCCAAACCTTGAAATTGATTGGCTACATCAAGCATCACAAAGTGATTGTGTCGATTGATAGTGCTAGCACCCACAATTTTATTCATAGGAAAGTGGCACAAGAAACTCATTGTTATGTAGATCCCATATCTAATTTTCAAATTATGATCATCGATGGTGGTACAATGAAATATGGGAGCTGATGTGAAAATGTGCAACTACAAATTGGTGAGTATCATCTCAAAACTCACATGTTTTCTATTGAAATGGGAAGTTGTGATATAGTTCTCAAGGCAGAATGGTTACGCACTTTGGGACTTGTCACTATGGATTTCAAATAATTATACATGACCTTCACTCAAGAAAAGCATACCCTCGAGGGGCTTACATCTAGCCCCCCTAAAATTATTGCCTCTCGTCGTACGAAGAAGTTGTTAAAGAAAGGCCACTCATGTTTTATTACATAGTTCAATGATATACAAGTAGTCGACACACCCCACAAGAGATTCACCCTAAGTTGCAGTTGGTTCTCTCTAAGCATCAATAGGCATTTGAAACACCACAACGTTTACCACCTTCACATGGGGAGCATGACCATGGTATTCCCCTCATTCCATGTAGTCAACCACACAATGTGTGTCCTTATCGACACCCTTTTGCATAGAAAAACGAAATTGAAAAGATCATTCAGGATTTGTTGGAAACAAAAGTCATACGTCCCAATACTAGCCCTCAGTCATCAACAATGATCATGTTATTAAACAAGGAAGGTACTTGGTGCATGTGTCTTGATTTTTGGGTTCTCAATAAGTTGATCATTGAGGACAAATTTCTTATCCTAGTTATTGATGACCTCTTGGATGAACTTCATGATCCAAGTTTTTCACTAAACTTGACCTTCGTTCCAGCTACCACCAGATGAGGATGAAAGAGGAAGACATCCCTAAGACCACCTTCTGTACATGACCACCAACTATTCATAAAACACTCCAAATGTGCTTTTGAGGCTTCAAAGGTTGAATACTTGGGTCACACTATAAGTCAAGAGGGACTATGAGTTGATCCCATGAAAGTCATAGATATGCAATATTGGCCCCTTCTTAAGACCCGAAAGAACTTGCTTGGACTCTTAGGACTTGCAGGATACTACCAAAAGTTTGTGAAAAGTTATAGAAAAATTGTTGCTCCTTGATACCCACCAAGGGGTGACAACTTCAAAGGTTCCCTCATAGGTTCCCTCATAGGTTTTCATGTTGATATTCTTAATGAGCTACCTTGCTCATGTTCTCTAGACTTAGACAATTCTTCTCATTATCCTCATCAGATGCATGATTGTGCTATCTCAACTGTGGTATATCTCATCTTCCTCCCTCGCTCCTTAGGTGACATATGCACTTTGGATCATATATTTTGGCTTCACTTGATCTTTCTTGATATTCCATGTATTGGTGGTTCATTTGGATGTGATGCTATAACTTCCTGGTTAGTTGTGAAAGTGGTAAACGTTAAATGAAATCTGATAACACTTCATAACATACATAGTTTTATTATTTACCACGTTGTATCTTGGGGGACCATATTTTCCCTTTAGAAGTGTTGTCATTTCTCGGGTTAGTTTGTACTACTAGGTAACTAGCCAACATAACATTTTCCACATCCTAACCATGTTGAGCACTTTCCACTTTCCTTGTTTCACTTCATTCCGTCCATAAAAATGTTATCTTGATCATGTATGACTTATCAAATGTTAAAAGAAAGGTCTAATGAAGAAATCTCGAACTAATAAAGCCAAAAAAGGATACAGGTGAAGAATAATAAATTAAAAATCCAAAAATGTAAATATTGAGCAATGCCACCTTGCTATGAGGTCAATTCCCCTAGTCCCTAGATTGTCTATGAATATCTAAAGAAAAAGGGACTTGCTCAATAAACTGAACATATAAATAAAAAAGGAAAAAGGGGTGGTAAGAAATAGTGTCGAGGGAAGGTAACTCAATGCTAAAGCTCCCTCTTGAAGTTTATTATAAAAAAAATCCTAGCTCATGGAAGCTAGATGAATAAATAAAAAGATCTATGCATATAATGAATTTGAGTGTCATCACATGGAGTCTTTCCCTTCCCCTTTCCATCATTATTCATCACATTAACTATCTTTCACCTAGGGACTTGGGAAATACTTGTTGTCTTAGGACTTGTCACATCGATAAGGGTTAATGTTGTTACCCATTGGTAAAACTTAGGAAAATATTAAAATTAACCGTTATTGTTATGTTGTGCTAAGAGAAATCACTATGTGTGTTGGACAACTGAGAGGGGGGGGGGGTGAATCAATTGTTACCATGCTTAAACAATAATACTCATTTTAAACTCTTTGCAGAGCACTTAATGACAATCACAATAATGCAAGGAAGTAAGCAATAGAACATTCATCATCAGTCACACACATGAGATACACAAAGACAGATATTTCCTGAGGAAACCCATAAAGGGTAAAAACCTCTTCTTCTTTATATGATAAGTAATCTTTACATTCTTTACATTATCATGCATATGAGCTCCAACTCATTGTGAGGCTACAACCTCTGTTTTGCAAGCTGCAACTTGCTGAGAGCACCAACTCTTTGTTTTCTCTAGCACCTACTAGAAGGAAGCACCAACTCCTTGGTTTCTCTAGCACCAACTAGAAGGAAGCAACAACGCCCTAGTTTCTCTAGCACCAACTAGAAGGAATCACCAACTCCCTGGTTTCTCTCGCACCAACTAGAAGGAAGCACCAACTCCCCAAGTGTTCTAGCACCAACTGGATGGAAGCACCAACTTCCAGTCATACAGGCACCAACCTGTATAACAGAGAACAATAGTTCTCCCTTGTACCACCCTGCCACCCTGGTTTCTCTAGATGCAACTAGATGGAAGCTACAATTTCCTGTGTTCAAGCACCCACTTGAACCTCTGAGGACAACAGTCCTCCCTAGCACCTCCCTACCACCCTGAAATGTAAATCTGTGTTGCTGAAACTTATTACAGTGATATAATGTTCATCAATGGCTTACCAGTCTCATCAATGTTCTGCTACACTGCCTTGCTCTATTTGCCTCAATGTCTTCCTGCACACATCCTTGTTCTTTATGTTCTTCTGCCTTTTATTCTCTATGCGCCATGTCCCTTCAATGCACCATTCCTCTTCTGTGCATTTCTGTTGTTGCGCTCTGCCTCCTTATTCACACGTCAATAACACTCAACAACAACAACACCCCTCTCTTCTTTGTTCTACATTCTTATAGTCTCTGTGCGCCTTCTGCATGCCCTCTGGGCCAAGCTTCTCCATGCTCTCCTCATGTTGAGTGCTCTATCTGATCATCATCACAACTCTTCAGCTTCTCTAGCGGTTCAACCCACGCGTCTAGAATCACTGGGTGTTATGCTGAGATTCCTCAGCCTCTCTGGCAATTGAGACTCTTCGTCTTCTTTGGCACAGTCGAGATCATTTCCTCTATTGCAGTTACAGGCTTCAATGGTCTTCCATCTGTCAATCCCCTCTATGAATAGTCTTCATTCCATTGGAAGATTCCTCGAGCCTCTTCATCTACTCTGGCGATCACACTGAGGCCTCTTTGATTCCTCTGGCAGAAACCATCAGTCAATTCTTAGCAGTTACACTGTGAAGTGTAACAGTAGCCCTCCAACCATATTCAAAATCACCTGCACCGTTGGATTGACTCCATAGGGTCTTGCGTTTATTTCGTCATTTCGCACTTTGGCATTTCGGTATTCCTGTGGTGAAGATTTCTTTACGTTCCATGTTCTGGTCCCTGAAACTCTGAAATGGAGCTTGGTAGCACTAGCTCCTTCCTTGAGCCTTCATCGATGTGACCATCGGCAGTGACCAAGCGCTTAACCATAAAGCGCTTTCACGATTTCGCATTTCGACATTTCGACATTCTTGATGTGAGAGTTCTTGACAACTCCACCTCCCGGTTTGCGAAACTCCGAAATGGAGTTAGATCAACTTTTCGGTGTTTTTCACTTCACAACTTCGGGCTTCCTGTCGTGAGAGTCCTTGACATTTCCAACTCCCGTTATCCGAACCTCCGATATGGAGTCTTTGAAATTTCGCGATTTCTCATTTCGCGACTTCGAGACTCCTGTGATGAAGAGTATTGACTCTTGAATCCTCCAACTCCCGGTATCCGAAACTCTGAAATGGAGTCTTTGATATTTCACGATTTCGCATTTCGCGACTTCGGGTTTCCTGTGTTGAAGAGTCTCGACTCTTGACTTCTCAATCTCCCGGTATCTGAAACTCCGGTAGATGTGCCTGTTTTAGGATTTTGGGGTTTCACATTTCGCGACTTTAGGACTCCTGTGTTGGAGAGTCTCGAATCTTGACTTCTCAATCTCCCGGTATCTGAAACTTTGGTAGATGTTCCTGTTTCAGGATTTTGGGGTTTCACATTTCGCGACTTCGGGACTCCTGTGTTGGAGAGTCTTGACTCTTGATTTATCAATCTCCCGGTATCTGAAACTCTGGTAGATGTGCATGTTTCAAGATTTTGGGGTTTTGCATTTCGCAACTTCGGGACTCCTATGTTGGAGAGTCTCGACTCTTGACTTCTCAATCTCCCAGTATCTGAAACTCTGGTAGATGTGCCTGTTTTGGGATTTCGATGTTTCACATTTCGCAACTTTGCGAGTTGAAAGGTTGGAGAATTTCATTCCTTTGAATTTTCAGTGAGTGAAAGCATGATCTTTCACCACGTATTCTTCTTGGATCGACGGTCCAGATTTGTCCTCGATCCAACGGTTCACGTTATATCGCGATTTCACATTTCGCGACTTCGGGACTCCTGTAGTGGGAGTTCTTGACATCTCCAACTCCCGGTATCCGAAATCCCGGTAGTCGAAACTCCGAAATGGAGTTTGACCAACACTTCAATCTTGTCGTTCGATCATCGTTGAACTGTTGGTTTTCCTTGCCTGCTTGTTTTCCATCAAATGAACAAGCACACCTTTGCACTGCATTCGACTCTGCGCTAATTCCTCCTGAGCTTACTTTGTTCCTGTTTTGCCATCGATGCATACTCTGATCTTGCCATCATTGACAAGAATACTCTGTCTATTAAACATGTCAACAATCCTCTGCACTATCACTCAATGATCTTATCGAGCTTGCTTTGTTGCATCTTCCCAAAATACTTAGTCGTTGTTGTACTTGCATGTACACATGCCATCGTTGTTGTTGTTCTTGCCTGTAGGCATGCCATCGTTGCTACTATTCTTTCCATCAATGACAAGCATACACTGTCTGTAAAACATTTTCCAACAATCTCCCCCTTTAGCATTGATGGCAACAAAGGCACCCGAATTCTTTTCTCCCCCTGAGCTGTTGCAGTATGTTTAGGAGGTATCAAATATTAAACCAACACAAACTCCCCCTGACGGGATGGACTCTCTTATTTGAGGCCTGCAAAATATTTGTATCTAAACCAGAGTCTTCTCTTTCTGATTCTTGGACCTGTTCATCTTCAGCTTCCGTTGTAGCCTCTGTAGAATACTAAAAATTGATCACCTCTCTTAGTAGGACTCCTTCACCAACCTTTTCTTCTCATAACTGGATGACTCCCCCTGACATTGTTCTCTCTTTGCTTCTCACTGTTTTCCTCCTTTGTTTCTAAAATGTTAGCTTTCCCTGACAAGGTCTTTCCTCTTGTTATCTCTATAGGATGTCATGTATATTATTTTGTAAAACAAAATGTTGTTGTCCTACTGGGACACTGCATAATTGTAGCTTGTACTTTTCAAACAACCCTTGGATCTCCCCATTGATTCTCATCGATCTCTATCACTGCAATTTTCATTTTTCTTCCATGATGCATACAATCCAAGGCTTTTATGACCATATTCAATCACAAGAAAAAATTGCTACAACCACTCTCATACCTGCTTTTCTTTTTCACAGACGAAGGACCTATATCAGGTTTCTTAGGAGTACTGATTTCTTCCTTGTTGTATCCAATACCATATTTGTCATTTGGTGATCTCTGACTATCCAAGAGCTTATCCAGGGTCATGGAGTTGTTCAAGAACTTGATTTGGGTGCTTGACTTCTCAACCTTCAAAACTTCAGCTTCCATCTTATGACGTGATTCTTCTTCTACTTCTCCCATGGGATAGATGTTAATTGAACATTCTTTTATTGTATCTGTTTCTTCTTCCTTACTTGCAGGGTTGGATTCAATATCAACATCATTAATTGTCCTTATGCCTTTATTCACCACTTGTCCCGAGTTTACATTTACCTTACATTCTTTGGACGTGAGCACCTCTTCATTACCTCTGTCACACTTTTGACTTGTACTAAGCAAATTATGTTTCAGACCATCCACAAGCAGAACGTATTGGGCATCTTCTTTGTCATTACTCAAACTCACCATCCCTCTATCCTTGATTTTACCTGGTTCATCTTTTTCAAGGATCACTTTTCCTATTTTTCTTTTACTTATGGACAATAGCTTATCCTTGTCTCCAGTCATGTGCTTGGAACATCCACTGTCTATATTCCCAGAGGCCTTTTGTTTTTGAGTTGAAAGCACTTGACCACATTTTTCACTATCTTTCCTTTTCCATGTGTTGGCCTTTCTATCTAAGAACTTTATCCTTGGATTTGCTTTGTAATTCTTCAGATGGAAGTTTGCAGCTTTGTGGCCAAAGTTGTGACAATTGTAGCATTCAATCTCATTGTTCAATAGGTCAAAGTTATTGTTGCAGCGTTGTCTACTCATTAACTGTTTATTATTTCTTGACCTCCTTACTTGCATGTCTCTAGACTTAATTTGGCAATTTGCAATCTGTGATGGTTTGTTACTTGGCTGTATCATTCTTTGTTGTGGCAGATATGTATTCCTTTGAAATCTTAATTTCTCATGTCTAAGTCTCAAGGAACAATTTGCAACTTTGTGACCAAAATTAGAATAGTAGAAACAATATCCATAGAAAAATTCTTTGTACCTGGAAAATGGTTGTCTTCTTTGAGCAAATCGATTTCTTCCATGCTGATGATTTCCTTGAGCAGGGAGTGAATTATTTCTTTGTTCTACAGATTCAGTCCTGACACCTTTTTCTTTACTCGTCCTAGGTGACCGATTGTCTTCCTTTGTTTCTGTAGGTTTGGTGTTGTTATTGGTTGTAGATTTGACAAACTTGATGGGTTCTTTGTTTCTTGGCTGACCACTACTTGATCCCTCTTCATAACCCAAACCAGTTTTCAGCTTTGGATTCCTTTGTTGATTCAGAATGGTGTCCAATCCTTCTAAGGCTTTGATACTTGACATTTTTTGATGACACAAGGCTTGAAACTTCTCCATCTCTTTCCTAGTTTTCACTACTTTTTCTTCCAGGGCTTCAGATCTTGCCCTCTTTTCCGATAGCTGATGTTTCAGAATACCCTCAATTTTCGTTGCCTCTTCTAATTCCACTTTTAGCAGGGAAAAGTCTTCATCAGGCTGTTTACTGTCTTTCTCGAACTGTATAAACAATTGTTTTTGCTTTCGGTTCTTAATTCTGAGTCTGTCAATCTCTTCCAGTGCACTGATCAGTTCTCCTTCCATATCAACCACAACTTCTTCATTATTCTCATCACTGCATGTGCTTTCATTATCATAATCCTCTTTGGCCATAAGCATGGAATCATTTACCTTATCTTCACAGGAAGAGTCACTATCGGTGTCTTCTGAGGAGTCATCATTGTTTACACATAAAATTTTCTTTTTATCAAATCTTCTGGATTTGTGCTTCTCTTCACCTTCAGAGTTTTGATCATGTTTCTTATGTGGACATTTATTTGCAAAATGACCTATCTTACCACAGTTGAAACATTTGAAGGGCAACTTACCTTGGTACTTGCCTGATCCTTTCTTTAGTCTTCTCACGAATTTTGCTTCAATTTCACCAGGCTCAGAATCTTCATTCTTATCTGCTTTAAATGATGCTTCTCTAGAGGTGGGTTTACATGTAACTATCCTCATTTCATATGCAGTCAACGTTCCTAGAAGTTGATCAAAATCCAAAGTCTTTATATCATTAAGTTCTTCTATAGTTGAGACCTATGGGTTAAACCTATCTGGCAGAGATCTCAAAATTTTCTGAACTAAAGAGGGTTCCTCAATTTTTTCACCAAGTGCTTTCATTGCATTTACTAGTTCTTCAACTCTTAGAAAATACTTCCCAATGGTTTCATCTTCTTTCATCTGTAGCTTTTCAAACTATACTCTGTAGGTTTGAAGCTTGGCATCTTTTACCTTCTCATTACCTTCATAACTGCTAATGAGTTTGTCCCACATTTCTTTGGCAGTTTGAAGATGCATCACCTTCACAAACTTGGCTTCTGCAAGTCCATTCAAGATAGCATTCATTCCCTTAGCATTAAAGATAAATTCTAAATTATCATCCTTGGAAGCTAGCACAACAGGCTTTATGTATCCAGTCTCTACTACATCCCAAACATCAACACCTAAGGCCATTAGGTATGTTCTCATTCTAACCTTCCAGAAGGTAAAATTCGTTCCATCAAACAGAGGAGGCCTAGTGACTGAAGTCTCTTCATGACTTGTCATGTTCAAGCTTACATATCTACCTTTAAATAAAAGGCACCCACTCTGATACCAATTGTTGGACAACTAAGAGGGGCGGGGGGTGAATCAGTTGTTACAATGCTTAAACAATAATACTCATTTTAAACTCTTTGCAGAGCACTTAATGACAATCACAATAATGCAGGGAAGTAAGAAATAGAACATTCAGCATCAGTCACACACATGAGATACACAAAGATAGATATTTTCTGAGGAAACCCATAAAGGGTAAAAACCTCTTCTTCTTTATATGATAAGTAATCTTTACATTCTTTACATTATCATACATATGAGCTCCAACTCATTGTGAGGCTACAACCTCTGTTTTGAAAGCTGCAACTTGCTGAGAGCACCAACTCTCTGTTTTCTCTAGCACCTACTAGAAGGAAGCACCAACTAGAAGGAAGCACCAACTCCCCAAGTGTTCCAGCACCAACTGGATGGAATCACCAAATTCCAGTCATACAGGCACCAACCTATATAACAGAGAACAACATTTCTCCCTTGCACCACCCTACCACCCTAGTTTCTCTAGCTGCAACCAGATGGAAGCTACAACTCCCTGTGTTCAAGTACCCACTTGAACCTCTGAGGACAACAATCCTCCCTAGCACCTCCCTACCACAATGAAATGTAAATATGTGTTACTGAAATTTATTATAGTGATATAATGTTCATCAATGGCTTACCAGTCTCATCATTGTTCTGCTACACTTCCTTGCTCTGTCTGCCTCATTGTCTTCCTGCACACATCCTTGCTCTTTCTGTTCTTCTGCCTTTTATGCTTTGTGCGCCATGTCCCTTCAATGCACCATTCCTCTTTTGTGCATTTCTGCTGTTGCACTCTGCCTCCTTCTTCACATGTCAATAACACTCAATAGCAACAACACCCCTCTCTTCTTTGTTCTGCATTCTTATAGTCTTTGTGCGCCTTCTGCATGCCCTTTGCACCAAGCTTCTCCATGCTCTCCTCATGTCGAGTGCTCTGCCTGATCATCATCACAACTCTTCAGCTTCTCTAGCGGTTCAACCCACGCATCCAACATCATTGGGTGTTATGCTGAGATTCCTCACCCTCTCTGGTAGTTGAGACTCTTCGTCTTATTTGGCACAATCAAGCTCATTTCCTCTGTTGCAGTTATAGGATTCAACAGTCTTCCATCTGTCAATTGCCTCTATGAATAGTCTTCATTCCATTGGAAGATGGCTGAAGCCTCTTCATCTACTCTGGCGATCACACTGAGGCCTCTTTGATTCCTCTGGCAAAAACCATCATTCGGTTCTTAGCAGTTACACTGTGAAGTGGAACAGTAGCCCTCTGATCATATTCAAAATCACTTGCACCATTGGATTGACTCCATAGGGTCTTGTGTTTATTTCGTCATTTCGCACTTCGAAATTTCGAGATTCCTGTGGTGAAGATTTCTATATGTTCCATGTTCTAATCCCCGAAACTTCGAAATGGAGCTTGGTAGCACTAGCTCCTTCATTGAACCTTCGTCGATGTGACCATCGACAGTGACCAGGCGCTTAACCATAAAGCACTTTCACGATTTCACATTTCATCATTTCAACATTCTTGATGTGAGAGTTCTTGACAACTCCACCTCCTGGTCTGCGAAACTCCGAAATGGAGTTAGATCAACTTTTCGATGTTTCACACTTCGCAACTTTGGGCTTCATGTCGTGAGAATCCTTAACATTTCCAACTCCTAGTATCCGAACCTCTGGTATGGAGTCTTTGAAATTTCGCGATTTCTCATTTCACGACTTTGGGACTCCTATGATGAAGAGTCTTGACTCTTGACTCCTCCAACTCCCGGAATTTCGCGACTTCGGGTTTCTTATGTTGAAGAGTCTTGACCCTTGACTTCTCAATATCCTGTTATCCGAAACTCCGGTAGATGTGCCTATTTCGGGATTTCGGGGTTTCACATTTCGTGACTTCGGGACTCCTGTGTTGGAGAGTCTCGACTCTTGACTTCCCAATCTCCTGGTATCTGAAACTCCGGTAGATGTGCCTGTTTCGGGATTTCAGGGTTTCGCATTTCGCGACTTCGGGACTCCTGTGTTGGAGAGTCTCGACTCTTGACTTCTCAATCTCCCGGTATCCAAAATTTCGGTAGATGTGCCTGTTTTAGAAATTCGGGGTTTCTCATTTCGCGACTTCGGGACTCATGTGTTGGAGAGTCTCGACTCTTGAATTCTCAATCTTCCGATATCCAAAAATCTGGTAGATGTGCCTCTTTCGAGATTTCGGTGTTTCTCATTTCGCAACTTCGCGAGTTGAAAGGTTGGAGCATTTCATTCCTTTGACTTTTTAGTCAGCGAAAGCATGATCTTTCGCCATGTATTCTTCTTGGATCGACGGTCCAGATTTTTCCTCGATCCAACGGTTCACATTATATCGCAATTTCGCATTTCGCGACTTCGGGACTCCTGTAGTGGGAGTTCTTGACATCTCCAACTCCTGGTATCCGAAATCCCGGTAGTCGAAACTCCGAAATGGAGTTTGACCAACACTTCGATCTTGTCATTTGATCATCGTTGCGTTGTTGGTCTTCCTTGCTTGCTTGTTTGCCATCAAATGAAAAAACACACCTTCACACTGCATTCGACTCTGCGCTAATTCCTCCTAAGCTTACTTTGTTCCTGTTTTGCCATCGATGCATACTTTGATCCTGTCATCAATGACAAGAATACTCTGTCTGTTAAACATGTCAACAATCCTCTACACTATCACTCGATGATCTTATCGAGCTTGCTCTGTTGCATATTCCCAAAATACTTCATCGCTGATGTACTTGCCTGTACACATGCCATCATTGCTGTTGTTCTTGCCTGTAGACATGCCATTGTTGCTATTGTTCTTGCCATCAATGACAAGCATACACTGTCTGTAAAACATTTTCCAACAATGTGTGCATCACCTAATGGTTTGCAAAGAAGCTTGACCGATCACTTCAAGTGGCTACCTTACATTGGGATCCATGTACCATGCCACGAGATCCATGACACTTCATTGGGATCTGTGACATTGCTTTGGGATCCATGTACTCTTATTTTATCATATCTACAGACATTGGGATATGTCCCATTTTCCTTGGGATCCATGTACCACATTAGGATACATACATGTCACTACTTTGGGATCCATGATAGTGCATTAGGAAATGACGAGGTTTCCATGTCAACACACATTCCTCATGGACCACTCATATTTGTTCTGCTTGCATAATTGGATGTTGTACTCACACATGTGCATTATTATTCCCTCCTTTTGATGTGTTTTAGGAGGTGGTTACAGGTTGTTAGGGTGGTTAGAGGTGGTTATGTTGACCACTGGGTGATGTGGGATTGACCGCAACGATTTGTATGAGGAGCACCCACCTTAAAGAGGTCACATGTGTCACTTGCATTGGATCCTTTCCTTGGACATTCCACACATGTGGGAGTAACATCACACTTTTTGAGGTGGTTATTTCTTGTTTGGTCCATCTCCTAGCTCTTAGGAATTGGCTAGAGGGACATTTGAGTCCAATTAACCATTTGACCTATTCTTCACTCATGATTGGGACATCAACACACTTTTTGAGGGAGCACATCTATTCTAGGCCTCTCTAGTCCACACATGTGGTACTTCATGATGTATTTTGGACCATTTGAGAGGGGTGCTCATGTATTGGAATCTTTTGATGGATATTCTATCTTATTTATTGTATTTTTCCGATGGTTTTGACTAGGCCAACGGTTTTGGGCTCATGGTTTTGAGATAGCACATGGTATTATTCATTGTATTGAGGAGGCTCCTTAGCTATAAAAGGAGGGACATCTCTCATTTTCTTTGTTGGAGATTAATGAGAAAACTCGCCTAAAGAGGTTCTTGAATATCTATACATTTTTCATGTGATGTTTTAGGCTATTGTTCAAGGGTTTGTATAGGTTATTTTTTAGGTTTGTTGGAGGATAGGGCTACTACATTGCCAAAGAAGTGCATCTTGCTCCACTTGGAGGGGCATCTAATGTATCACTTTCTTGCCTCAAATCCCTTTGACCATTGAAGATTTTGTTCTTTTCATTGAGGTGGGACATCTAGGGGATCTTTTTCTTGTAAATGGTCATGCTTCCAGATCACCTTAGTAGTACCTAGAGAGACTCCCTAGTGAATCAATCCACCCATCCAAACCTTGAAGAACCTATTTTCTTGGTAGGTAATCCCCTTTAGGTACCTTCAACTTTACCTCATCTTAAAACCCTAATCCTCACTTAGACTTGTGTAGTTACCCTATAGCCCTTCCTAGAGCACTAGCCTATCTTTCTCTTCAACCACAAAACCCCCAAATTTTGTTCCTTTTTTGTTGCTTTGCAATCTAGGGTTTGATTTTGCTCCATCTTTGGTCTATATTGCTTGTATCTAAGAAGTTTCAATGGTATATTTGATGCTTAGATCTCATACATCCTAGTTTTCTCTTAAAGGAACATTTTTTCTATTGGCATATTGTAGGGTGTTGGATCTAACTTTGTTGTTCATCTCTCTAAATATCTAACCCTAACCTCATTGAGGTGCCTTTTAAATGTTATGAATTTGATCATTTTTTGCAGGATACCCTAATTTAACGCTTGGAACATATGGTATAAACCTTCAACTAGAATCATTCATCTAATAATGTTTGCAGCGTTGCAACATATTTATGGTTTATACCCTCATGCATAGTGAAACAATGAAGGAAAAAGTGCAACAATTTGGTCTCTTACTGATTTTTATTTGACTCCTTCTTTGGTTACAACTCTGAATACATGTTTGGATAAAGGTCACATTTCTCATTGGTTGCATCATTACAACTACACCATTTTAATTTTCTTTCTCTAGATAATCCACATGGAAAAACGATGCCAAAATAGGTCCAAGGGCCTCATAAAAATGCCAAACGTGGGTTCCTAATCGATCACTATTTGAGGGTCTATTCATTGTCTAAAACTGCAAAGTTTGGGTTTCATTTAATGTTAATGGTATATGCTTAAATGAATCTTGATGGCCTATTGCATGTTTACATAATTTATTTTTCCACTTTATGACCAGCACATGTGACTTTCCTTTAGCATTATTATATGGTTGAAATATGATGCAAACATAAATTGTAGACTGTCTTAACTCTCTGGTAATGAGGAATTGTGGACTGTGCTAAAAATTTGTACTAAATTTTGTTATAAAGTTGCTCTCATGACATATTGACTAGAACACTTAATACACATATTTTATCTATGTTTATGATTTAAGTTTGGAAATGCATTGTTGTTGATTGGTATAGTCATTTACTTGTTGTCTTTGTCGCATAATTTGAGGGCACTTGTTATAGAATTATTGTTCCTTCATGGTCAATGGCATCAAGGAGATGACTATCTTTGCAATATGAGCATTAAACATCGTTGTTGGTACATCCTATGCTTGATGTCTTCATCATACAATTTGGATATCTCTATTATAGTGTTTCTCATTGGATTACATTTGTTGGATTTTGACAGACATTAATGCTCTATTATATATTCTCTAAACCTGTTTGTTTCACATTGAGTTCTTTACTCTACTTTGGAGAACTTTATTACAATGCAATCACTGCACTTTGAGTATAAATCTATCCTCTTTCATTGGTCAAAGTAACTTGTGGTTTTAATTAAAAAAACTAAATACTTTCCTTGATCACAAGTTCATTGGATTATGGCTTGTAATCTTTGGATGATGATGGTAATGGAATTTCGATATGGTGAATGATACATTGATTTAATTACTTTGGCACTCATATTTTTATAATTTGAAGCAATACACTTTGTGTTTCCAAGCACTTTGAATGAACATTTTTGTCAAAGTCTAATATTTTATAAGCTCATTGATGTTTTGGCAGTTTCTTCACTCATACTTAGATGTGTTTTACCCTAGAGAGAAGATAGTGTTGATCTTGTCAAACCCTTAGTCAAACCAAGTCTTGAAGCTCCCCTTCTCAACACAACGACCAAACTTAGTTTGACCCCCAAGAATACCCTCCTTAGGTTAAGAACCTGTTGAGGGGTCTGAGATCCCTTTAACTCAACAACAGGAACCAAACCCGCTTAAGAGGCCCAATTAGACTCGTAAGCATTTGGTGAGTGGTAAGGTTCTCGAGATTTGTGATCTAGCTAGAATTATCGATGGGATTTAATTGTGACTGATAGATATGTCTTTTCTTTGAAACCTTTCCTCAGGCTATGCAGTTCTCTTTTTGGTTCTTTTCTAACATTTGTAACAAAAAATAGATAAAGCTTAAACTAAATGGAAGAGGGAAGTTAATATACATTGGAGAAAGTTGGGTTTTGGGATAACATTTATACCTCAGCATGCAGACGAAGAAGATCTAAACTACTTCAAACTAGAAATAATACCATTTCGACTTGTAGACATTCAACATCATTTGAGATAACAGTTACAGAAAGAAAATATATGCGTGACAAGAAGTTAGTGTAGGAAAGGTAATTTTCAATGCTCCATTATATTCATCAACTAGAATAAAAGAATATTTGTCACAACATTATAAGATAACTTAAATAACATATAAAAAAACTCTTACTCAATACAACAACAAATATTGAATTCGAAGACAAAAATAATCCCCCTCGGTCTAATCACATTTACGCCTTAGATGAAAGAAGTGTCTTTGGTTCTAAACAAAACTTCTTAATTAAAGTAACTTGCAAATAAATATTTCTCTTACAATATTCCAAAAAAAGTCTTTCTCTAAAAAACCATCGACCCTGATCTCAAGGTCGATTCTCTTATTTATAAAATAAATCTAAACTAAAAATAGATACTAAGCTGTGTTAAGTCAAGAAAATGACACGTGTCAGACTTTTATCTATATGATCTCTTTTGCTTCTCCTGAGATCATATGGTTGTTTGACTGAAGTGGATTCTTCCTCTCATATTCTGACCATATGCAGAAGATATCTTCGCATGTATTTGCATTTGGGAACATGTGTTGATCCATTGGAGCGGAGACGACCTCCATCTCAATTTCCCATTCTTTGTATTTCATTAGTTTGCCACTCAAGCATTGTAAGACTGTGAGAGCTTTAATTAGAGGCTCCATGAACTTCTTCACTTGACCAGGAGTCATGCTTGAAACCTCTACAATCTTTGTTTCATACACCTAGTCTTGCTTTGCATGTCTCTTAACTACGTCACATAAATCAGTGAAATCCTTCGGTGGGCCAAACTCTGGCAAGTTGATATTCCTCATTTCCTAATTGATTTTCTCCCAACTTTTCTCACATTCTTCCCATCTTTCCTGCATTTTTCGTTGGGGTTCCTGGACCATGCTTACCCAGTGTTCGATTGCCTTCCTTATTTAGGCGATGTTATTGTCCATCAACACTTAGACACCATGCTCTTCTATATCTCTGATGTAATCTATCCGTTCCAAGGCTTGATGTGCCTTCTCATACCATCGTTTCATGTCTTTACAGGTTTCCAACCCCATAAGGGTACCTTCTTGGAAGTCATCTATGTGAGCGGTGAAGAGGTCTCTTTCCCTTATGAATTGTGCATACATCTATTGGAACTCACACTTAAAGAGTACCACTGCATATGTTTAATATTGGTAATACTTCTCTTGATGTCGTAAATGGTCCAGCTCTTTCTTCATGGCGGCTACCTCCCATTCATCCCCTTTTTCCCTGTCTAAAGTGGCATCAGTTATGGCCATCCCTGCTCCGATTAGCTCAGTCATCTTAGCACTTTCTATGTCAAATAACATCTCTTATGTGGTTATGAACATGGTGCTATTGAGCATGAGAGATTCTGTTTGAATATCACGCTATTGAGTGCACCTCCAGAGACTCTCAGAGTTAAATTTCAAGCATTTTGAATTTTTGGCCCTAAGGTCTCTAGGGTTTCACATTTTTCTGCAGGCTTTTGGCTTTAACGTTTCTGCAGCTCATTGAAGGAGCTCCTTAGCTCACCAGTATTCCTGTAACTTTCTTAAGGCTTATTGTTGGTAGTCATAAGCCCAACAAAACCTAAAGTTGCTAGCCTAGCCTAGACGTTAGGTTTTCTATCCTAGTTGAGAAGGGTTTGTGAAGAAATATGAAAATATGAAGAACAAAGCCTTAGTGGAAGATAGGCTTGATGGATCAAGCAACTTTATCTCTTGGAAGTCAAGACTTCAGATCACCCTTGAAGAGGATGACCTATTGGTTGTGATACAAAATACTTTACGAGAGAAATATATCGATGAAGAGAAGGAAGAAAGAAAGGAAGATGGCATCAAGGAAAGGAAGATAATCATCTACTCAGTAACAGATCATCTCCTACCTCATTTGCATATCCCGCTCCTTTTTCTAGTTGGAATAGGCTCTAAAAATGATACTCATAGAAGCAATAGAGAATGGAGTGTATATATTGGATTTCACTGTCAATGTGAAGTTATCTTTATCTATGACCATGGCAAGAGGAGGTGCAAGTTAGACGAGAATAAGTTAAAAACATTCAAACATGTGGAGATTTTGGAAGAGCTCTTGCAAAACTTAGCAAATTCAATATGTGTGAATGTTTGATTTGATGGACCTTTGTATAAAATGTCAATGAATGTAAATTTTGTTATTTACTAGAAAATGAATAAGTGTTGCATGACTGCTAGAAGGGGGGTGTGCTAAGAGAGACCACGAATGTTATGAAAGAGATGGTGAAAAGGACCAGGAATGGTTGCATTAACCTCCATCAGACTAGTACTTTACTGGATTTCATTTCTTAGGATCAGAATAACCCTCTGACCCATGAATGAATTACAGTCAGGCTGCTAGGTGGGAAGACCTCTTCAAGAGTTAATGAGGGGATGGGGCATACCGCCCATCAGTAAGGCTTCTAGACTTGACCACGGACTAGGAATTCGGGCCACACACAATATTATTGAGGAAGGAAATAAAGGAAGGTGTGGTGGGCAGAGGAAGGTCTGTGAAGAGTGCATAGACGAGAGACTAAGATCTCAAGTTTGAGAAAAAACTGTGAAAAAGAGTGAGTTCTGATCATAGGTAATAGAGATTGAGTCAGGAGAAGGAGAGTAACCTTCGTTCCTATCTATGACTGAGTCGGGAGAAGGAGAGTAACCTTTGTCCCTATCTATTACTGATCTGGGAGAAGGAGAGTAACCTCTGTCCCTAAATTTCATTGAGCAAGAAGAAAAGATTCAATCCCAGAGCATCTCGGCCTAGATCAGGGGTGGACAGTGGTAAATTTGTTAGGAGTGACTGAGCCTATGGTTGGGTGGAAACAGGCACCCCTTTCAGCAGTCACATCACATCTTTTGGTTCTGATAAGTATTTCCATGCTTTGTGCTTTGAAATGGAATAATGAATGAATGCATGTATGTATACATTTAAGATTGGCCTTTGTATTGATTGATCAAGTGATGTGTATGTATTTATCTCCTTGAGGACTTGTGCTTCTACTTGATTTTGCATATGCTCCAGTTTAACCCTCAAAGGTGTTTTCCCCAGGGAATTACCTCACAGTTCCAGAGTCGGAGCAAGCCTCTTGGCATTTCCACCGTCTCGGTAATTCCACGAGATTACCCCACCATGTTTCAGAACTTAAAGCTCTGCGAACTAGGATGGCTCTTCCTTCAAACTAGTAGCCTAAGAGACCTTCGGCTCGCGCCCATGACCTTAACCAATTCGTGGCTAAGATTAGAGCTTACAGCCTGAGATTCATCAAAGGGTCCATATGACAAGGGTCTAGGAACCCTGTGCTAAGTCCGAAAGGAGCTAGCTCTTGATGGCTTTAGAGCTTCGGGAGCTCGAAGTCCTGGGATGTCAAACTTCACAACTGTCAAAATTACCCAAATTTTGGAGTTGCAAAAGGTTGCGAGTCGTTGATCTGGGGAGTCCGTTGGGGCCCCTTCTCAATCGTCTGATCATCTAGTGGAAGGTTTCGCGTATGCTACTTCGGCGAAGTTCCACTTCGGGAGGATGGAGATGCTATAGCATCAAACTCCCCGAATGTCGAAGTTATGAAGTGAAGGAGAGCCATAGATTTGGGGGATATCATTAGGAGCCCCACCTACCATCTGATCATTCAGGATAAGGGACCTGCACATGGTACTTCGGTGAAGTCCTACTTTGTGAAAATGGGGTGGTAGTGAATCCAAAACCCCCGAAGGCCAGAGCGGTGAAGTGACCAGGATCGTTGATCTAGGGATCCTTTGGGATCTCTCCTAGCCGTTGGATCTATCGAAGTCATCCTGACGTTGACCGCTTCAGGAGAATAAGGACGTTGTAATGTCAAAAACTACCGAAGGCTGAATTTGCAAAGTAATGTGGACCATAGATATAGGGAACCTTTGGCTTCCTTCCTAGCCATCAGATTTACGATGTAGTCAACCCGACGTTGACCAAATTCAGGAGGAAGGAGGAGTTTGCATCACAAAACTCTCGAACGCTAAAGCCCGAAGTGACAAGAGCCGTCGATTTGAGGACGCTTCGGGACTCTTCCTAACCGTCAGATCTAAGCGGTGGTCAGCCCGACGCTGACATAATTTGGGAGAAAGGAGGAGTTTGCATCACAAAACTCCTCAACGTCGAAGCTCGAAGTGACAAGAGTCGTCGATTTTAGGACGCTTTGGGACTCTTCCTAACTATGAGATCTAGGTTGTGGTCATCCCAACACTGACCAACTTCGAGAGAGAGGAGGCGTTTGCATCTAAAAACTCCCGAACGCCGAATCCTTAATGCAATGAGTGGGTCTACGTGTCTGGATCTCGACCGTGAGATCTGAGGGATGTTAGAAGGTTGTCAATCTGGAGCGACGTTGCGTAGTGACGTCACCTAGGGTGACATGGACCCACGACATATATTCCACGTGTCACCTAGATTCGTGTGTATCACATATCTTATATACCTACTGGAACGTGACACATGTCACCCCCCAATGAGGGCACATGTATCCCCTGGCCCTTCCATGTGTCAGCTCATGGTGCGTGCCCGCCTAGCCAAAGGGGTCGGTGAAGTGACCGAGACTTCGAGACTCTGGAGGGTTTGGGGTGTAGTATGGTAGAGAGACCAAACGTAAGCGGGAGTAGCGCAAGTAAGCGGGCAAAACGCAATGGAGGATCTACACCAAACGTTAGTAAAAAGATTAGTAGTTCTTTCCCATGCATGTATCGTGAAAGAGGGGTTTAAGTTTGGGGTGGTAGGTTAAAAAGTGATTTCTTTACGGTCAAAATCTGCATACAAGTCTGACCCTAGTTTGCTAGTACGTAGGGTATTTTTCCCAACAACAGAGTTGGCGACCGTACTGGGGAGGATACTCTTTAGGGTTTCCAGATTTAGTTGAGTTTGTGGGTAGTTTAAGAGATTAGATTTTCTGTTTCTTTGCCTGTCTTTTTCAGTAAAGCCTGAGCTAGCAGGGAGCCTGGTTCTTGATACCAGTTTTCCCTGACTGTTGCTTGACGACAATTTTCAGGACACACAGAGGTACACGTGGCCTGCAGAAGGCCTGCACGCATGTACCCGCACCCTAACCTTCTATAGGCCACGTGTGAACACTTGCTGTAGAGGTTTCAGTAGCATGTAGGAGTCAGAGAGCTTGAGAGGCAGTCCTCCTCTTCCCTGTCAGAATTATACATTCTCAGGGGGCTTTCTGGATCCTGTCTGAGTCTTGCTGGTTCATAGTCTTGCCTCAGTTTGCTTTATTGCGTTTTGTTATTCATTGCAATTATTTTTCTTTTATGTTGGAAGAAGAATCCAAGACTTCAAGAGACCCTGGTTATCAATACCAGAGGCCTCTTCCTGGTCTGGGCTGCTAGTGTTTATTTTTTCCTTAGAGTTTATACATACACGCGGCCTGTGCAAGTGCAGCCCGCGGGTACACGCGCTCTGTTGTAGCTCAGCGCGCGTTCGCACGTGTGTTGTTTCAGTGACAGAGGCATGCTGGACAGGATGCTTTTCAATTAGGGTGGGGCAGTCATCCCCTCCTATGGTGAGAAGTGTTCCTCTCAGGTGTTTGAGTCTAGGGTTGCACAGTCAGTAGGTTAGGGCCTCTTACCCTTAGCCTGTTTTTTCTTAGTTGATAGTTGATAGAAAAGATAAAAAGAAAAATTTTGTTTTATGGTTTTTAGACAAGCGTAAGAGTCGGTGCTTTCTTGATTGCCATTGTGTGTCTTTGCTCTGATTCTTTGCGATCTGCAATTTAAGCCAGAACTTTGTTTTGTTTTCTTGGTTTTGTGCTTGTCGGCATTTTCCCTTTGTTGCTTCATTTAGCACTTTAATAAAAAAAAATATCTCTTTTTCATTTTCTTCTTTGTTTGAAGATTGTGTTTCTACATCAATAGCTAGGAAGAAGTATTTTTGTTCATAAGTTTTTGCAGTGCATTTAGAGCATAAGTAGCTCGTAGTCGAGCGAAATTCCTTTATGTTTGCTGCATTAAATCTTAGACAAAATTGAAAAGAAAAAGAAGTCTTTCTTTGTGAAAAGTTGTTGATTTTTGCATTTGGTAAAAAGTCTTTTGTTTCCAGCATTTTTTCATTTGTTTTTGCTTTGAGTCTTTACACATCATCAGTTTCACCTTCATACCCTATGACGTAAAAAAGCCAATAAAAGCAACGCTAATTTAAAATCTATTAGACCTTTTTGTTTGTAGGGTTCATACACTAGTTCAGGACTAGGGCCTTAGATTAGGTTGGAGAGGAAACTCTCCAAGGCCACTCAAACTCAAACATTGGAGTCTATGATAGGGAGTGTAGAAGTCCAGTTACGTGGAAGTTATCCGGGACCCCCCTCTAACACAGGGGATAAACACGAGGTTGCGTAAGGAAAGGTAGCAGAGATAACCCCTCCAAATCCAGACCAAGCTTAGTGGAGAACACATATCGAGGACTTGTTGTGGGATTCCGTCATTTGCATTTTCCATGGGGCTTCGTGGGTCTCGAATCCGTTCGAGGTCCTCAGTTGTCTTCCGAACCATTTGCTCTCGATACCCTTGACAGGTTTCGGGCTTGATACCCTGCTCATTGTGGTCTACCCGACTATCGACTGTACCCGCCTGGTGACTGTTCGCGAGCTGGCAAACTAGTTGCCAATCTTTTTTAGGGACATACAAAGGTGAATGCGGGGGTATACCGCGGTACCTAGGATAGACATCGGGCCATGCTTTGCAGAGTATACCTGGAGGGTTCTTCTGTTTTCGAGTTGCACTTGCACTGGTAAGTTGCTCTAGTGTTGGTTGTTGTAACTGTTCTTCAAAATAGTTAGTGATTGCTTGTCTTATCTCTTAGGGGCTTCTTTTTTAGTGAGTGTTACTGTTTGAGCGTGTAGAATACCTTAGTGTGTCTTGGATCTTCTCACACAGTGGAGGATCCTGAGCTCCACTGGTCACGAAGGCTTTTGGGCCTGCCGCTGGTTATACTGGAGCCACCCCCGCCACCATTGAGGCAGAAGCTAGACCAACAAGGGTCTTTCGAAGCAACCGGGTTACAAACCATTGTGCCCGAACAACTCCCGGAGGAATCAAAGGCCAATATTGGTTTGGTTGAAACCCCAACCACTGATACTTGGCCATCGGTCAGTGTACCAATCCAATTTTACGAACGCATGTCAGTGCCTTACACAACTATGGAAACAAACACTGTTACTTCCTCTGGGAATTCTTCCATTCCCACCACCGTTGCTACCACAGGAGAAGCATCTCCTAACTTGCCGTCGTTGGTCCAGGCTACCATGGTCTCGGCCGCAACTATGTCGCACAGTGGACCGATCTCATCTATCGCGGAGGCCACAAACCCCTTCACACCTAGTGCGACAGGCTCTCTGTTTTCATACGGTATGCCTAGTTCAGGTACAAGTCCTGCACTCACTCACTCCACTTTACAGACTTTGGGTCTGGGGGCAGGGAGCTCTAACGCTCCTCTGCAAGGTCAACCTGGGGGCATTCTTGTCCCTTTTAATGCTTTTCCTTATGCTGGAGGTCATATCTCTCCTTCATCCCCTTCGCTTGGTGGTCTGCATCAGCAGTCCACCGGATAGCCTGCACACACGAGTTCATTTGGAGCCGGGAGTCAAGGAACACCTGTGCAAACTCTGCCGGTAGGTTCGTCACCATTCGTTTGGAACGGGACGTTTGGTAACAACACTTTCGCATCCACTGCTTTCCCGTCTGGGGGCATCCCCATTTTTGGACAGTATACTCTGGCACAGGGTACTATTCCTGCGCTGGGGGCACATATAGCAAGACCTTGGAACTCAGGACAAGGATCCGTTCCCTCCTCTGGAATGTTGTTCTGGGGTAATTCTTTCCACAGTCAATGGAACCCCGGACATACTTCTATGCCTCTCCCAACAGAACCGGCATGGGGTAATCCTTCCCAAAGTCCGTCAAACATGATGAATGCCCAACATCCTATGTCCTTTATGGGGAATCAACCAATGATGTCTCCACAGATGCAAAATCCTTACGCTGGTCAGGGCCATGGTTTCTACCAGAATCTGGGCCAGCAGCCAAACTTTTCCTGGAAACCTGGTGCTAGTTAAACTCCAGGACCCTTTTTCCCAGGCTATCAACAACAACCCAAACTACCATTCCTGGCGACGTTACACTTGCCAGATTTGACAAGGTTGTTAAATGATCCTATTTGTCACGATCCACGTTGGCCTCCTATGCCAACGAAGTTGCCTTCAGACATTCCAAAGTTCGAGGCCAAGCCTAAAGAAGATCCAGGTGATCACGTGACTACCTTCCATCTTTGGTGTTCATCTAACTTGTTGAAAGGTGACTCCGTACAACTGTGATTGTTTCAACGCACTCTCATCGGGAGTGTCGCGAAATGGTACATCGAGCTCGACCGCTCAAGATACTCTTCCTTTGGCGAACTGGCGATGGCCTTCCTTAACCATTTCCAGTTACCTGTGAGATACGACGCGGGCATAGAGTTGCTCGCCAATTTCGAACAAACAACAACGGACCATATCTCTGATCATATCCGAGAGTGGAGACGCCGGAAGAGTCTAATTAAAGTACCGGTTCCACCAGCATTCCTGCTAGAGTGGTTCCTTAAGTCTTTGGTCCCGTAATTATCCAAAGACGTCGCAACTTCTGGGGTTTTCTCCGAAGAAGATGCCATCACGAGGGCTCAACAGTTTGAGATCATCTATTCTCAATCTGGTTTATTATACAACATCCTGTCGGATGCACCACGATCGATACTGGATAAAACTAGACAGAGAGCTGGACCACATGCCGATGGTATTGTTGGTTCAGCCCAAACCAAGCCCGATGAGCAATTGACAAAACAATTGCAACAATTATCTATACAACACTTAGCGGCCAACCATAATATTGCTTTGGCTGCTCCTCCTACTCAAACGTCGGAAGTACACTCCATGCAGTCGACTAACCCGAAGGCCACCCAACAGCCTGAAGGGAAGAAAAAACAACGAAAGAAGGGTAAGGGGGATAAAAAACCCACTGATAATGCTGGCAGGGACAACATGAAAAAACGGAAGGTGAGGTATCCGTGCAACTTGTGCGCGGAAGACCACTCGACCCATCTTTGTCCTCGACTTGCAGAGGCCCAAAAGTTTGTCACACAGCAACAACAAGCAGTGCTGACTAATCCCTTTCAACATGGGAAAAATCTAACTCAAGCCTCTGCAAGAACGGAAGGGGGCAATCAAGAACCCCCTCCATCTTTGAACAACCCCATGAATGTATATATGGTGAAAGGTGATGCTTTTCTATCAACTAGAGCACATGCCTATAGTCAACCAAGCACTTCCGAGAAGGGAAAAGAAGTCGACCTCCCATCTCTTCCTCTACAGATCGAAAAGACATTGGGAGAAACAATGACACGCATTCCAAAGGGTGAATTTAAGAAATCTTCTCACAACCCAAATGCAAGGGCTGCCCAGAATTACTCTGTGGTGGAGGATTTATCACAAACCCCTTGTGCGATGTCTGCTTTGGAGGTCCTCCAAAGTTGCCCTGCTCAGAGGAAAGCCTTGTTAACTGCTTTGGGCTCTACTGAGACTTGTAGTCTGGGTACCATCATGTCAGATACGACCGACTTAAAACCTCATCTTCCTTACCACGTCGCGTTTCAGATAGTAGTGGCTCATCCCACGAAAAATTTTACACAGAATATTTCCTGCACGGTGGTCGACGAGGGCGCCTCGACATGCGTTATGTCGTTAGCATGTTGGAAGGCCATTGGTCAGCCCGCTTTGTCTCCATCACCTACTCTCCTCACTGCTTTCAACGGTCGTTCTTTCCGATCACATGGCATCGTTCCTTCTTTCCCTGTGTAGTTAGGAGGGAAGACCGTGTGTGTCGAAGTAGAGGTAGTCGATGCTCCCCTCGACTATAATCTCTTGTTAGGACGGAGTTGGACTTATGCTATGCAATCTGTGGTTGCTACAGTTTTCCGAGTCTCGTTGTTTCCACACGAGGGTCGGATAGTGACCATCGATCAATTGTCCTTCTCTAGACCTGACCCAACTTTGGGGGCATCCACGGTCTCCATGATTGATAATCCTGAACCCGGTGTCGTTAACGTAGGAGTTGGTTTGTGCCCGTCCTTGATGGGTACCTTCGATTACCCACCTCCTCATGACGATGTCAATTTTATATCTAATCACCACAAGGTTGAGATTTTTCAAGTTTCATCGTTCCGTATGACTTACTTTGAGGATCCTTGGGTTCTTCCTTCCCCATCAACCACGATGGATGAGACAGGGCACTCCGACATCTCCATGCCCTTGTCGGTCACTGAAGTAGTGTACTCTTTAATCTAGCAAGCTTCAGCTAACCCTGATCTGACTCCCGCACAAGAGTTAGATCCACTTCTAGAGCCTATTTGGGCTGAGGGTTCTCTCGCTAACGTCGATTCGTTAGAATTAGTCTTGCCTTCTGACGAAGCAGTAATCGAAGCAATGACTAGTCCAGACAAACCTTGGGAAGATCTTCATCACAGATCATATTTCCTCCCAAAGTTAAGCCGAATCAAAGCAGGAGAAGTCACCGTGACTATGACTGGAGATACGTCTTGTCATACTAATCCCTTAGCTACACACAAGATCTATGCTGAGGGTAATATGGCAACCATTTCTGAAATGATACCTATCGAAATCTCCAGAACCCCTGGCGTCATAGACAATGTTTTCGTCGGAGCATACAACTCCCCTGAAGAGATGCCAGGCATTGACCCACAAAGAGTCTATCATGAGCTACCTTTGTTGTTTTTCAAGCTCGCTTTGAGATCCGAAAACAATATCCGACGAGACTGCATTTATGCTTTTCGATCTCGTCCGGATTAATTGAGAAAAGTAACCATTATGGAGTCTTCTTTAATCCCTTTTCAGACTCCTTAAAGATGAAAAGATTGCCGAGTAACCTTGGTTCTTCACAGTCATTAAATTGGTCCAGAAGAACGTTCCTTAAACGGGTCTCCTTTTAAGCCCTTTTCAGACCCTCTAAAAATGAAAAGATTGTTGAGCGATCTCGTGATCTTTCACGCTCGTTAAACTGAAATTTGAAGTCACGTCTGTCCGGCGGTAGTTTACCCCTTTTTTGGTCTGGACGGTCAACTGTACGAACAAAGGAATACTCTATTGAATTCCCCATTCTTTAGAAGAGTATCCTTAGGTATAATTTTATTCCTTTTTTGGGCCTGAGGGACTAAATTTACGAAAAAGAAACTCCCACGGAGTCCATAGTTAAGCTCTTTTCAGACTCCCTAAAATTGAAAAGATCGTTGAGTGACCTTATTCTTTCACACTCGTTAAAATGGTCCAGAAGAACATTCCTGACGGAATCCATAGTTATGATTTTTTCAGACTCCTTAAAAGTGAAAAAATAGCCGAGTGATCTTGTCCTTTTCACACTCGTTAAAATGGTTTTGAATTGACGTCTAATCGGTGCTAGTTTATCCCTTTTTCGAACCGACTAGACTATTGTCGAAAAATATACCCCACTGGAGTCTCCTTTTATTCTTTTTCAGACTCTCTAAATATGAAAAACTACCGAGCTTCCCTTCTCTGGGCTCGTTAAACTTACATCGAAGGACGTTACCATTGTGTGTTCTATCAACCGCATTTTCATACCTTACCCATCAGCCTTGTAACAGTTTGCTTCTGTGTCTTAACACTTTTGGCCGCTGGAAGATTTTTCCCGAGTATCATTTTACCAGAACATCAGTCTTGTTCTTGTGCCTCGAGCTTGTGTGTTTGCAGTACTCGTTCCTCCATTGTAACGTAATATTCCTTTATTCTTTTTCAAAATCATCAAAAAGAACAAAAAAAATCAAATATACCCCAAAAAGAGGATGGGAAAAGTATTTTCTTTATTGGCAGCATAATGAGTCGCCCTTGGATAAAGCACATCTGTCCGTTTTTTTATCAGACTATGGGATGTAGTACGACCTTAGGAAGCTTTTCCTCACTATATAGAGTTGTGTCATCCACTGTTTGGTTACTCTTCCAAACATATGGAGAGTTTGCGTTGCCTCCTACTTCGTAGACTTATGATTAACAGATATGCTGCCTGAGTCTTATCACTTGTCGTGCTATTATCCAAGGGAAGTTTGTCACTGAGCCTGAGTCGGCCCCTCTGCAATATATCTCTTGTCCGCATACCCGACCATCCTGAACGTCCAATCAAGTCCTTGTTTGAAATCACTGAAGCCTTCAGTCCGATCATCAAGATTATCAAATCCATAACTGACGAGATGTCGAAGACCTCTGGGTAGTGCAGTCGTACACTCATATTACACTCCTACCCGAGTTTAGAAGATTTTGAAGTTGTTGCTCGAGCTCTGAAGTACAACCATCAGGCCAAATCATCTTCTGGGAGATGGATACTTTATATGTATATCTTTCTAATTTCGAGATGTAGCTCCGCTGTGTATTGTTCGCGGCTACTCTTTATAGTTATTTGACATGGATCTATAGTGTATTTTATTGGTAGCCATGGTTCTAGTTTATCCCGAGCATGGGTATGCCCACCTCGGTGAGACATTTGTTATTTTGCAGACGACACCTCCTGATTCCTGATTCTCGGGCTCACTCATTCAGCATATCAGTATAGATTGGTAAAAGATTGGTA
Organism: Picea engelmannii; assembly: GCA_009831015.1. Taxonomy (NCBI): domain Eukaryota; kingdom Viridiplantae; phylum Streptophyta; class Pinopsida; order Pinales; family Pinaceae; genus Picea; species Picea engelmannii. Next base: position 410,748 of record ML787846.1, on the reverse strand, counting down.
ATGTATTTCGGCCATCAGATGCTCTTCTGACCTCACACATTAGGGGGCATCTGTTATAACCCTAAATTTCACCACACATGCTTACCTGGCATCAGGCCAACTCATATCCCTTCATTGCCAAAA